>JAMZAV010006951.1:0-33910 GCA_024449915.1 Sweltsa coloradensis | reverse complement strand
TACATACATACATACATAATACATACAATCTAGCGTTGTTTATAATAACACCTGGATACTTCAAATATGCCTCCTTTCAAGTAATCTAGCCACTGACGTGCCCAAAGATACACGGCACTCGATCTTCAGGGCTGTACTCTAACCCTACTTATTAGGCCTATGCTTGTTTGCACGGATGACTGTAGGCCCGCAATTTATGCTCACAGTAATGCGACAAAAACCACAGCCTAGACCTAAGGAATTGCAGGCATACATTTGGATTTACTTGCACACTAATCTACAATAATTACTGAAAATAGTGTTGATCAATTTTCACGTACATACAGATAGGCTAATGAGCGGACAACAGACATACTTTCCTTGTTCTTGAGCATCGCCTTGTCTGTCGTTCGCTGTCCACAGGGCCATGTTTCCGTTATTATTTATTATTGCCAAGGTATTTGGGTAAACCCGTATGTAAATCTTTACTTTGTGGATAAAATCCACCGCCATCTAGAGGACCTTGACTCATTGGGAAAAATATTTAAACTCTTTGGTGACAAATAATAGACTGCTTCCTCGAAAGTATTTTGATTACTTCTAGGTGGCAGTGCATTAGAAACTTCGCGCGTCTTTTCGTTGCCATGGCAACGTTACTTTTGTTATAATGTAATTTCCATCTACACTACTTATCGGATCAAACTAAAATTAACATATTCGTGACCGGACGGACATTCTAAATGATTTGGCTATCTCAGATTTTGTCGCCGGTTAGTTTGAAAAAAAAACTTTCGATTAACTTTAATGTAACTTTTTAACTTTTTGAACGATTTTGCCACAAAACTAATGGCATTCAATCGAGAACAAAGCTTGCGGATGGTCAAAATTTCAACTCGATCCGAGCCTCCGTTCGAACGTTATGGCGAGACATACAAAAAAAAAACAAAAAACAAAACAAAACGAGTGACAAATTTTTCCGGCAGAGTCAAATGGAAACGCTCGCTTCGCTCGCTTAAATATAACGTACCAAACAAATACAATTTCCCGTGCATAACCCCCGAGATTGTAGGCCTATAGGCGGGCATAGCTCGGCCTACAATTAAAAGCTCATTTTGCACTTTTATATACAAGAAAATAGTTTAAAGGCTCAAGGACATTAATTATTAGTAGGGATGGGATTTGACCGGTCAAATTCAAATTTGGTCAATTGACGGTCAAATGTAAAAAATCATAAATTTTATTTTATTAAATAATTAGTATATTTATTTTTTAAATGTTGTGGTGACAAAAGCTTTTTTTATTTAAAAGCTTGTTGAATGCATATTAAAGTGGCATAGGCCTATCATCATCGTCATCATCATCGTCGATGCTGTCATCAGTCCCTTTCTCCGATTTAGCTTCAGCTTACCCAGAAGCTACTAATTCTATTTGTCTATTACTAGGAAAACGCTCAGTTGGACGCGTTGATAAGCGAGCATGTGCTATAGCTAGACCCACATTGCACATTTTTTTAAATTTAAAAATTTACGACGTTCGCGTTTCCAGTATTATTTATTATTGCCAAGGTATTTGGGTAAACCCGTGTTTGAATCTTTACTTTAAAATCCACCGCCATCTAGAGGACCTTGACTCCTTGGGAAAACTATTTAAACTCTTTGTTGACAAATAATAGACTGCTTCCTCGAAAGTATTTTGATTACTTATAGGTGGCAGTGCATTAGAAACTTCGCGCGTCTTTTCGTTGCCATGGCAACGTTACTTTTGTTATAATGTAATTTCCATCTACACTACTTATCGGATCAAATAAAATTAACATATTCGTGACCGGACGGACATTCTTAATGATTTGGCTATCTCAGATTTTGTCGCCGTTGAGTTTGAAAAAAAAACTTTCGATTAACTTTAATGTAACTTTCAACTTTTTGAACAATTTTGCCACAAAACTAATGGCATTCAATCGAGAACAAAGCTTGCGGATGGTGAAAATTTCAACTCGAACCGAGCCTCCGTTCGACCGCTATCATGAGCCAAAAAAGCTGCGCGACTTTCCGTTGCCATGGTAACCGTACTTTGTTATAATGTAAATTTCCATCTACACTACTTATCGGATCAAACTAAAATTAACTTATTCATGACCGTACGGACATTCTAAATTATTTTGCTATCTCAGATTTTGTCGCCGTTGAAGTTTTAAAAAAAACTTTCGATTAACTTTAATGTAACTTTTTAACTTTTTGAACGATTTTGCCACAAAACTAATGGCATTCAGATTGAGAACAAAGCTTGCGGATGGTCAAAATTTCAACTCGATCCGAGCCTCCGTTCGAACGTTATCGCGAGACATAGGTACAAAAAAAAAAAAAAAAAAAAACAGTGACTAATTTTTCCGGCAGAGTCAAATGGAAACGCTCGCTTCGCTCGCTTAATAATTCATAATCTAACTACATAATAAATAATAATAAAAATTAAATATTACCTAATTAAAACATTTTTAATTGAAATAGAAAGAAAGAAATGTTATCGTTTACATAACAATTCAAATTCAAATAATTTTAAGTTTTAATGAATTATACACATGTTATCTTTAAGTCAATTGACTGGTCAATTGACCAAAAGTATTTGACCAGTCATTTGACCGGTCAATTGACATTGTGCAACCCTAATTATTAGCATACTATTTTTGGCAATCACAACTCATGTTAATTTACCACTGTGAGGTTAGCGATCAGGATTTTCACTTTCACGTAGGTTGGCTATTTTGACGCCTAGAAGGGTAATGCATACAAAAAAATACATTCGTGCAACTTATACAGTAAGATAAATTATTATTAATAATTTATCATAATACAATGCCACCACTAATTAATAACGAATATAACGTACCAAACAAATATGTTTTACCATGCATAAGCCCCGAGATTACAGGCCTATAGGCCGGGCATATAGCTCGGCCTACAGTTTAAAAGTTCATATTGGCAACCACAACATTCCCTATAGTCTATGCTACATGTTGATTTACGCCTCAAATCTTTGGGAACAATTAAATACAGTTTATGTAGCGTAGCTACACAAGTGCTAGTGCATAAAGGAACAACACAATACTTATATAATTCGATCTATTATTGCTGATGGCCGTGAAAGCAGGGCCCCTGCGCGTGTTATCCCCAATGCTTACACTTGTCCACTGGTAGCCTACATGGCCGGTGACGTCACGAAAATGGCGCGCGACCAGGTGCGTTTCAAAACGCTAATTTGACTAAGAAAACTAAAAACAATATTACGGCCAAACTAATAAATGTAGAGATCCAATTTTTTGTGTGTTCTATAGGGTGTTAGTGGCTATCGAAAAAATACACTTAGAGAATTTGTGCAAATAGCCTATTACTCCACAATCAATATTTTTCAGATGAATGAATTTGTTTACACAACTTGACATTTTGAAATAGTCTTACTATTATGTGTTGTATTATATTACAACACTTTGATTGCAAGTCGATAAAATCCGGTACTTAATCAGTATAGAATAGAATAGGTTTAAAGAATCGAGATGGATTTGGATTATTTTACCCAATTTAATTCCTTCAAGTATTATGGACTTGGATGCCTGCCTTGAGAAGACCCAGGAGTTGTTTTTATGTGTCTTTTCTTTTTCTTGGTCACCTTGGGTCACAGGCTTAAGCCTCCAACTTGACATTATTAAATAAAGAGATACAAAGGTTTTTGTTGAAACTTTAGTTGATAGTGATAAATTTTTACTATCAGTAATTGAAAGCATATCTCATTCTTCATGATTGTAGTAAAAGGATACTGCCAAACATCAATAGAACATAGAAGACTTTTAGAATCACCAGCGCTAGCCTATATAGGTATTGCACATGCAAAGCATATTATTTATTTTATTTTGGACATTATTAATCATGTCAATATGAGAATATGGAGAAAGAGGGTTTCACATGCCAATTTCCTTGCTAAAAAAAGGCATGACTCTGGTAGACTGTGGGAGATGCAGTCCGCCACACACCTATAACAGCTGGTATGTTAAACTCGTTTCTACCCTTTATTGCTTTGCATGTGAAGTATAGAGCTGTTGATTCTGCAAAATCAAGTTGTTTGATTCATCATCTTGTGATTGCTTGATTTCCAATTGCTCACTGTGACATAGCATATTTTTCCGCCATAATTATTCTCAGTATTCCTAATTAGAAATAAAAATTCAAGGAAGAAAAACCTTTAAAAAATTTGAAAAAGTATTGTATTCTTTACCCTATGTCTTTATTGGCAAATCTATTAATTGAACAGCACAGCAAAATGTAAGATGCTCCTGTTCTTTAGTGATGGGATCGGGGGGGCATAGGCCCGTCTGGGACCACAGAAAGACAGTATTGACATAGGCTTAAGTATTTATTCAAAATCTCTTCTCTTCTTCTCTTATGCCCACATTGACATATTTATGTCATCATGTGTCTTGACAACCAGTAAAGACAGGACTCCTGTTCCTTCCTGTCCATACCTCTTTGCATTTCTTCATAGTGTCCTTTCAGTGTAGTGCATTTAATTAGATGTTGTCTGTCCTGTGTTCCATTACCGCAGAGCTTACATGTGCTGCTTTCAATCACACCTATTCTATGTAGGTGCTTTGCTAGCAATTCATGGCTCGTATCTAGTCTGAACTGTGCTGTTGTAGTTCTTCTATAATGGTTTGTCTTATCATTTCTTCTTTTCCTTGTATTAACCAGCTCACTCCACACTAAATCTCCTTCCATGCTTTCTTTACTTCCGAGTTGCTGACTGATTTCAGATGTGACTTAGCGCAAGGAAATCAGCTTTCTCGTTTCCGTTTATGCCCCAGTGTGCCAGTATCCACTGTAGTGTTACACCCAGCGTTCATCAACCTCAGGATTTTGATCTTGCAGTTTCATATTTCTGCTTCTACTTCTTCTTTACTCACTATAGCCTGGGTAGATGCTCTTGTTTGTTAGTATCACCACCATCCTTTCTCTAAAGTGTTCAATCATCTCCAATGCTTTGCTTATTGCTCTCATCTCCCCATCATAATTTTTCCCATTTGATCGTGCTCCTCAAACTCTCTACGTACTGTATATTCCTGCGCCTGCATTTCCCTCTCCTGGTGTTGCTGATCCATCCGAGTATATATGCAGCCACTCCTTCTCTGGGTATTCTTTGTGAATGAATCTGAGTGCCAGACTTCTCATGCTCCTCTTGATAGTTCATTCAAAATAAAGCCTGAATAAACTGATTGTTGTATTTCTGTTCTTCTTATCAGGCATGAACCAAGAAGCCATCCAGCGAGTGGCACAGAATTTACCCAGTCACATGTTGCACAGTCTCTCCCAGGTGGCTAGCCACACTCCCCACTACCCCCACACCCCGGGAGGCGGCGCGTACGGAGCGACCTTGCAGGCGGCCTACCCTAATACACCCTATACTCCGTCTGGCAGACGCCTCTTGATACCCCCAACAGACCCCTCGGCCGGTCCTTTCTTACACCCTGGTGCGGTCACCCCGGCACACCGCACGCCTTCCCATCGCCCGCAGCCTCAGGCACAACCGCAACCACACCATCAACCTCAACCACAGCAACAGCAGCAGCCACAGTCAAGGTGTGTAGACCCAGTATTCTCATTGGATGCAATGCTACCTAATAAAAAATCCACACATAAATTACTATATTTTTTAGAAATATTTTGTAGGAAATGTCAAATTAATGTAATGCACATACGGTACTCTTTCGTGTATGCCTACATAGTGAATATTTTTGTAACATGCTTCAGAGTGAATTTTAGACGGCTGTATAAATAAATAGAGTATACCATACCCTACCTATTACTTATTGAAACATTTCTCGCATTATTATCACATATCTTGTATCGAAGCTGTTTAGCCATAATTCATCTTGCAGGGCTCCGCTATGTGAAGGCCTTACTTGTTTGTTAGTTCACAATCAGTGATTAGTATAATATATGATATAATAATAAGCATTAGTATAATGTGATATCTAATATAACTAATAACATGTAGGCGTACACTACAATTTTTTTCTTGACCGTTGATATCCGTTTTATATATATACCGTATGTTTAAATTATCTTTACGGTAAATATCACCCACAGTATTATAGAAAATAACTTTTAATCCCGACGTTTCGGAAAACTAGGTTTCCATTTTCAAGGGAAGGGTAAAACAAAATTCAATAAAACAACAACAGCATTATAAAAATAAACAAATAGAAGAAACAAAAAACACACTACCTTGCAAACATAGAAAATTAAGATCCAATTGCAGTGACCCTAAAACCAAATTACATGGTTGCATTATAAGTGTGACTTCTTGTGACCATTCTAGCAGGCATATCGCTGTCTTCGTGTCTTGGTACCACAGGCGGCTCAGTCTCATGCTTGTCAAGAGCTGCTGTGTGACTTCTAGTCATCATTCTGCTGGATTCCTCATTCCTCATCAAACGTCGGATTAGAAGTTATTTTATATGTGCGTGATATTTACCGTAAAGATAATTAAAACATTACCCATGGATCACGAAAGCTTAGGACAAAATATATATATATATATATATATATATATAACATAACAGCGTCATAGTCGCCTACTATAAAGCCAAGTTTAAACATATATACATATATATATTTCTTGATTTGGTTAGTCGGGAAACACACACACATATATATATATATAAATTTGAAATTATAATATAGCGTAGGCCTTTTATCCCTTCGTATAATGGTTGCAAAGTGAAGATTGTTGAAGAGTTGAGTTGGAAAAGAAAGAAAGCACGCCCTGGGGGCGACAACTCTTTTCTCTTTTCACCTGCTGATAATAACTGCAGCTAATTCAAAGTTGTTTGTTAACTCTGACCGGGAAAAAAAACGGACTCCCATGTCCCAAAGGGACCAAGTATGGGAGTTTAGGGGGCAGAGCCCCCCCCCCCCCCCCCCTCCCCTAAACTATAGCGCCTAGGGCTGTGCAAATCCACGAAATATGAATCAGAATCCAAGATGGATTCGGATTTGGATTCGGATTCGAGTCAATTTTGGCACATTCGAGTTTTCGAAGTATTAAAAAATTTGAATATCCCGCCGTTTTCCCGCGTGTATCAGGAAGGCAGCAATTATTGTTTTAAACGTGAATTAGGTCACGAAATTTCAAACAAGGCATTTTTCAAAGTTTTGGTGGAGGTGCCGGGTAAGTAGTCAAAATTAAATTAATCCTGGGCTCCTGGTGGAGATGCCAGGTTATAAAGCGCAATTGTGAGATCGTAATAATCGTTTGACCGCGAGTAAGCTCAAACAACTTCATATAAAAATATTGACATTTCACAAAAAATGCATAATTTCATAATTTTGGTGGAGGTGCCGGGTAGTCGAAATTAATCTGGTGGTAAAAACTGTCGGAAACTTAGTAAACTGCAGGCTGAAATTGAGCTTAAAATTAAAACTGATTCTCACTCTCATGTGCTTGTTGTTTTTTTTAAATTAATTATAAGTTGTCCTGGAATATGTGATAGGCCCCTACTGATAATTTTTTTTTTTTTTTTAAGTTGTGCATTATCAAATTAGTTTTTTTGGTAAATAGCGAAATTATTGCGAATTTTTATTTTTATGACGCGAATTTTCAAGCTGAAAAAAAACATTTTTGCACATCTCTTAACGATAGGCTACGCAAAATTCCATTGGAATAGATTCGGATTCGCGAATCTTCAGAAAGATTCGATTGGGATTCGAAATGAAAAACATGAATTTGCACACCTCTAAAGGCTGGTTTATGATTGACGTCAACGTGGGGAGACGTGAACGTGGAACGCGAATGTGGTGGAAACGGAAAGCGAGGCGTTTACGATTGACGGGAATCGGTACAACATCTGTCGGCCCACCGCCGTCTGGATGAATGTAAAGGTACAAATATCCAGACGGCGGGTGTCGGCCACCACGAGTTGTTTACAAGTTGCCTAGCTAGCCTACGGTCCTAGGCTAGGCCTAGCTTGGCGTAAATTATTCATTTCTTTTGCCACTGATTTCCACGCATTTTCTTTGTAGTCTGTACGCCTGTATATTATATTCAGGCCCTTAGCATAAATAATGCGATAGCGCTGGATGGTCTCAATAAGCTTGGCGTCGTCCATCATTTTGTTGGTTTTATTTTCATGACAGTTGCAGACAGCCAAGCAGTGCGTTTATTTGCGCATGCGCGTAGCCCTTTTCACGTCGACGGCGCGGCAACCAAGCCGCGAAAGTTGGGACTTGACGAACTTTGGCCGCTCCGTTCTCCATTCCCGTTCACTTCCCGTCAATCATAAACGCTAAGCTGTGAATGCTATGTGTTATCTTTCGCGTTCACGTCTCCATTCACGTCTCCCCACGTTGCCGTCAATCGTAAACCGGCCTTAATAGCGCCGCATTTGAAATCTTTTAAATTCAGCTTTTTAGAGTGTGTTTTGGTGCGTTTTAGAATAAAGTGGTAGGCTGAATGCAATACCGAAATAATATTGTTTTTATGCAGTCAAACCTGGAAAACTACTTAAAAGAAGTGGATCACTGAGGTGATAGATTATATTACATCCGCTGATTTGCTGTGTATTCATAATTAGTGTGGGCATATTTTTATTCATAAGTGGTTTAAGGATAATAAATACCAAATAAACCGTGTATAAATTATTTTTGTTGTCTTATTTTTAACTAACTAAGTAAACTAACTATTACAACCTGTCCCAAACTTTGCGTGGGAGCGACTGATTGTCTGCATTGACAGCGGACTGCTGTGCAGTGTTCAGTCTGTTCAGACTTCAGCTTCGCTCGGCTCGATCGCTGTTCTGTCGAGTTCGGCTAGGTAGAGACACTAGAGAGGGGGTGGGGGTTAGCCGGTTAGGTCATCATGGGGAAGTGGAGAAGAGCAATGTTTACTCATTATTTGGGAACGAAGCAATGAATAGGTTGGTTTTTAAATATTTAGGCTATTACTAATTTACTTAAAAACCGGCAACAAAACCCTATCCACGACGCATTTCGTCCTTCTGGGACAACATGTTATCCAGTGTGTATGTAAAAAGTAAAAACCACATAGTAATTATTATTAATCTGAATGTGGTCCCTTTTCATTTTAACTTGTTGAATACGGCACAGAACACCGTGTGGCTAGCACAGCTTGGATACTAGCCAGTGCTTAATTTGTGGTGGTAGGCCTAGGCAGCTATACGCACGCATACCACTACCTTTTTCCTGGATTGAATTGAATTGAAACTTTGGCGTTTTACTACTATGTAGTTACATACATCGCTATTATAGTTGCAATTGTTGTTTATTGTAGTGCTAACTAGGGATGGGATAGTGTACACGTTTACTGTTTCTACAAAAATACTAAACGTGTGTTATTATGTTCTTATGATGTGTGTGACGGGCCGCCGGCTGGCCGGTCTTATCTTATTTCTCTCGCGCTAGAGATGCATGTCATAGGCGATAAAATACTGTCTTCCAAACTTCTCACTCCTAACCCCCCCCCCCCCATGAAGGGCCAAACAAGATAACAGTGAGTCGGTGAATAATGTAGTGTGGTGTCGTCTTGATTAGGGATGATGACGGGTACGTGCTACCTGCCCGACAAGGTCGGGTACGGGTTCGTGTTTCCAGTACCCGTCTACCCGCAAAACCTGGTTCCTGAATTGAGATCTCACATTGTAAGCCAAAGGCCAATGAAAACATGCTCATTCTTGTATCTTTTGTGCTTGTTGGCATTTTTCTTTTGATTTATTGTCCTTATGCCACCATCTTGTGGCAGTGTGTTATGATGAATATATCCCCCTCCCTACCCCTGCGCAATCTTCTAGAATTTTATTGCTACTGTGTTTATAATAACTATAGGCCCCGGTTTACCCACGCAATGTCCCTGGCTCCTACATTTTGGGATATTTTTCAACCCCTGGTTTAGACACGTAATGTGGACTGTGGTGAACCATCTGTGATACTGATTATTCCATCTTGTCCATGTTAGCTTATGACACTTTAGACACCTAACGTGATGAATGTCTGATATTGACGATACTGATACATCTTGTCTTCTCTTCTAGGCCACAACCTATACTGCCTATCATTAGCCATTCTTCAAGTGAGCCAATGGATTGGAAGAAGGCAGCAGAAGCTTGGGCTAAAAAGAACCGTGAGTCCAGTACTGGCACGCCAAGACAAGATGGAAGAAATACTCCCAGACAACATAGGTCAGTAATTATTAGTAATAGAATAGGATAATGTAGAGACACTGACTTGTAGCACTTTGGTTTCTTAAAAGTTGCAAGACGGATTTAAAAAACAGCATTTTGTAGCATCTACAACACACAAAAACAGAACTTTGCAGTACTACATTGAATTTTGCAATTGTAGTGCACGTTATGTCGGAAAATGTTGTCGATTGTGATGAGTGTTTTAGTTTATATCTAGTCCTATAGCCTAAGGGAACTTTAGGCCTACACTGTTGTATTTTAAATAATTTTCTACGTCTGGGCGTAGGCGGGGAAGGATTCTGTTTTGTCTTATGAGAGTAATGACAACTTTTCTTCTTTTTTTATACATAGACACAAATTAAAAATGTCCGCCATCTATTTACGTATTTTATTATCCCTGGTCGAGGCGGGATAAGTCTTCATGAATTCGATTTGGAGTTATACCGCACTTATACCACCTAACTCTGCTAATTGGGGCCCAGGTATTTTAAAACTAAAATAAATGCACAGTGGCACAGATTATGTGGTTATGACGATGTGTATGGATCAGCTTTTCATGAATTAAGCTGAAAATCATACTCGACCAGTTGTCAAGCGTATGAAAGTGAGGGAAATCGAGTACGCCCTAGGCTATTCTCACACCCCTATTCTTTTATAAGTAGTATTGTGTGATCTAGGTTAAAGTTTCAATTTAATAATTTAATTACTAGGCTTATGTACATGGTTGTTGGCTTGTTGTGTTGCAGCGGTAGTTCGACTCCTCGGTTTGATGACCTGCGCAAGATGACTCCGCGCTACGACGAGCCAGGTCGCTCGACCCCGCGCAGCAATAGCAACATGTTCATGGGCCGGTCGAGCAGCGGCCATCCACCATTTGGCACACCCAACAGTGCCAAGTCTCCAAGGAGCGGCAGTGCTCGTTCCACTCCTCGCACCATCACGAGTCCCCACTCGATGATCGAGAGCTCTATAGGTGGCGATGCCACACCCTTATATGATGAGAATTGAATTATGTGGGCAAGACTTACATTCAATATGGTAGTGGAAACACAGGTATCTCAAACCAACTGCTTTCTTATGTACCCTACACTGTACATAGTAGAATAAAATAATACATAAAATGGAAAGGTTTTGCAGGTGCAATTGGATAAATATGCCACTGATTTTTTATGGTGGCCCAAGGCTTCATAACACAGTACTCACTATTGTAGTAGAAGTAGGGTGCTACGTTTTGAGTAGGCCTAGACAGTGCATTGGATATAATCAACAGATGCAGGAAAGGAATAAATATTGGTAGAGGAAAAACAGGGCACCTTAATAGCGCCAAATGAAACCTCATATTACTATTCTTGTATACTATGCCACTGCAGTCCAACGCGTAATCTACTGTCAAGTGTCAATATGTAATTTTCATTATCGGTATGGAGTATAAATAAACACTGGAAGCGTTGAGCTCTGGGACCTTGCTTGCTTGCCTTCCAGTGCTCTGATGAGCTGGCATGTAGAGCGCTTGCACAACCGACCAGATGCTGGTATGGGCGGGAAGTGGTGTGGGGAGTCACATGACGTGGTGACCTTGAAACATCGCTGCGACCACAGTATACGCCGGCAGGGGCGGCTTGTGAGTTATTATCGTGGGGGTGCACATAATTTCGAAGTCATTCTGCGGGAAACAAAGGGGTCTGGGGCAAAGCCCCAGCCGCCGGAGGCGAAATATTTTTCAGACATTAATGGTCTGAAAAACCCGGAAAACGACTTTAGAGTATATTTTTCGAATTTATTGGTCGGGAAAAACTCTCCTATATGTAATTGTTAATTATAGAAAACCATCCAAAAATTTATTATTATATGCTTGATTAAAATATTACATACCCGAATAATGTCTCTCCATCTCCTCCGACACGCGCCTCAAACATCACATCGTATCGTTTTAAAAAACTGTTTATTTTTAGATCGCTAATTAACGAAGTCATATTATAGTAATTTTCACTTCACGGCACGATAATAATTTTAACACTTTTCGCTCACTTAAAAACTGCTGTTGATCTCACTTCACCAACCCTGTCGCGAACAACTTTCACTGGCTACTGACAGTGACCGGAGTGTGGGGGTGAATGAATGGCGCGAGCACAATACCAAGGCGTTTGAATGGAAGTAACGGTTTTGACCCTTGTGCACGTGCACAAAACCCAGCTATACCAGACGTTGTATAACAAAAGACAACCTGAGGCTTGTTCTGCCGGCCTTTCCGTGTTAAAACTACGTAAAAATGTGTGCACACTCAGAGTGTCATCCCCCAGCGGCAGCACTTACTGCAGAATGACTTTTGCCGAATATGCCTTGCTCTGGGCCAGCCAAAATATCCATGCAAACAATCCAACGATTTATTGGGAATATTACTAGATTAGCTTCGAACCTTAAATTTGGAATTTAGTTCGCGCAAATATTTGGGGGTGCACGTGCACCTGTGCACCTATACACGAGCCGCCCCTGAGCGCCGGTCTTATCTTATCTACAAGATTACATGCTGCTACTGGAGCCATGTCATTATAATACAGTCGCAAGATAAAAATATGCTAGACACCCGGGAAAACTATCACAGCTGTTGTTTTCGGTAATAAAATATTTGGAATTGATTATTAGTTATTACACACACGTAGCTCGGAGATGGGCACCATATGTCTCAAAGAAGATGCAATAATTATTAAATTCGAGCTCTGCGGGTGGTCTAAATTCTAGAAGCAGGGTTTGACGGGGGGGGGGGGGGGGGGGCGTAATAGATCGGGATCTTCCCACGGCTGTATCAACTATCAACTGACGGCGGTCGAACGAACGTGTTGATGATTTTGTACTACATTCTCTTTCTTCAGCTTGTAAAATTACGGCAGATACTTAACATTGGAGGCTTCCTAGATGTATTTTCTTCCAAATTAGTTGGCGTGATTATTTTTTAACGACTTGTATCACGAGATTAACATCACTTTGTGCTTGCATTTGCCGAAATGCACGCCGCTAATGTCGTAAACCACGTGCGCGCGAATCTAAATAAGTTGGCGGGAAAACTTGAATCTCGTAAAAAAAACTCGTTTGAGTCGAGTCCAAACTACTCGACTTTTCGAGTACTCGCACACCCCTAAACATATTTAAATTGTAGTAGAGCCTACATTAAAATTGTAAAATGAATCAAAAATTTAATTTACTGGGTGAATGAAAATGAATAAAAAAGAAATGATTGTCTAAAGCCTGAATTAGATGGTTCAATGTTTCGATCAAGCAATTGAATTCAATGGTTTGATTCAATAGTTTTTCCTTCAATGGTACCGTTTAGATGGTCAAATTATTGAAATTAATTTGTCTAAGGCCATGAACAAAGGGTTTGATTCATCCCATTTAGTTTAGAGCACGTCCTATTTTTCGTCAAATGTTTGTTGAAACCTGCCAATCAGGAGTCACTTTGTAATGACATCACTGGCCCAACCATGGTCAGTACTGTAAAAAAGAAGCTAAGGCTGGCTGGGCATTTTTACATTTCACAGTCGTTTTTAGGTTAAGTTTGGTTAATGTTGTGTTTTCCACTTTTCGGCGGATTTCGGAGGAATTGATTCCTGTCTGGAATAGGCATCAATTCATTACGGTACTTGACAATTTTAACATATGAGCGTCGTGGGGAGAGTGGTGAACCACGTGTCTAATGCCCTTCCCTGTCCCCACCAGACGCCAATCGCACACAACGGCAGACAGAACATTCGTCAAACAACAATGCAACTTTGCGCAATGCATCGTTCCATGACGTGCAGCGGGCGGAAGACATTATGGGCTTTGCTCAAATAGATCGCTGGAATAACGGTGCGTGTCACCAACTCCGCAGAAATAGACTTCCAAAATAATAACCGTACTATAATTTTTTTGCCCTTAGGCCCCTGGGGATTTGACTCCCAAGTCGATAGACTTCCAAAATAATAACTGTACAATAATTTTTTTGCCCCTGGGCCCCGATTCATGTACATTTTTATCCCGGTATAAGCCGAGTTAGGTGGTATAAGTGCGGTATAACTCCGAATCCAATTCATGAAGACTTATCCCGCCTCGACCGGGGATAAGAAAATACGTAAACAGATGGCGGACATTTTAAATTTTGCATCTATGTGTAAAACGAGAAAAGTTGTCATTATACTCTCATAAAACAAATCAGAAACCGTCCCGGGCCTAGGCCCAGATGTAGAAAATTATTCATAATACAACAGTGTAGGCCTAAAGTTCCATTAGGCTATAGGACTACATTCAATTAATGCTAACATAACACGTTTGACAAGCCCTAGGCCTCTCCTAGGCAACCCTAGACCTGCACGACCTTGTTCAGACACATCCCGCACAAATAACTAGTTTTGATTACTAAAAGCCTAATGCAGATAAAGAATGGTATGATAGTCCTAGGCTATTCCAAAATTTACGGCAATAATAAGCCTTTTCTTTTCTTTAAATGAATTCACGCAATCTCCTGTCACTAAATGAAAAAGTAAAACAAAAGATGGTGGAAATTTTCAGTGTTCTTTTGCTAATTTGCTGATTTACATGGCTGTGGAATGCAGTGGAAAATAACATTTGTTGTGTCTGTTGTTGCATTGGAAATTTTTGATTGGATGAGAGTTGCCCAGACTTAACCAGGCCTTATCCTGCCATGTCCTGCATTATACCGTCCTTATACCACCTATACCCGGATAAATGTACATGAATCGGGGCCCTGGGGATTTGACTCCCAAGCCAATTTTTAGGTCTCAATGATCAAATACCTATGTACCTACAATTAGTCAAGCATGACACAAGAGCCAAACTTTGGGTAAACATAAAGCTAGCTTCTTGGATCTTTGTTGCTGTACCAGTCTACACTACTAGTACCATAACTGCCCTTCTACCCTCGAAAATGATACCTTATTGCGTCATTGAGTTATGATGATTTAATGATAATTGATCAGATAATATAATTTTTTACATACTAGGAAAACGCTTAAGTCCCGCCGCGTTGATGGATGAGCTTTTTTGTAAGTTTTTAGTTTGCGTAGGACCACTTTTCCTTTGCAAGTGCTTTTTGAATGCATTGTAGGTGATTGTTGTCAAGTTTCTATTGTTACTTGTTAATCATTATTATAAACCTAAAAAAACTCATATTAAAACCTTTATTCTATGGATTCTGGCTAACTTTTTCTTTCAGAAAGCAATACATCACCATTACCTTAATGTCCATGTGAAATATGAACGTTGTAGCCCCACCCGTTTGGTCAGAATCGGCCCAAATGTCACGAAAATATCGCACTAAAATCGAAAAAATCGTAAAAGTACGATATTCACGATAAATATTTCTTCGATTGTACCCAAAAACTTTGCAGATCTAAGTTCAAAGATTTCAAAGGTCCCCTAAAAATTCCATCAATATCGCATATGCCGTTTGCCCGGTAGAGAGCGAGCAAACAGACAAATAAAACACCCAACCTAAATTTTTTGGGGGTCGGTGAAATTGAAGTCTTCGCTTCGCTCATCCAATAATTTCTTTCTTTTTTCTTAAAAAAAAAACACCATATTAGTATATCAATTTGCTAGAACACTAGGCCTACTTAAAACATAAAAATTGATTTCTTTAGGGCCTTAGTCATTAAAATCACTTTTTTAGTACATGCCTGTATTACGTTTGAATCTATTTCATTGTGTTAAGGCCTCATAGTCATAGGATGCAGGGTTATAAATAAATACTGTACTGTATTAGTAGTACATATTTATTATAAATTAAAATAATACAAAGTAGTCCTACTACTACTTACTTTGGTAGGGCCAGTGATCACCCCAGAAAGTTTCACCGAGTATATATTTTTTTAAACATTGCCGGGTAGTGTGGTTTGGTTTAGAGGTTGGCACATAAAAGTAGGATTCACGGGCTTAACCCCCATTTTCTTTTTCTTGATTAGTACATTTTGTTACTTTTATATATGCTTTGAAGACCCTTTTAGGTTGCTTTATGTCATTGGTTTTGTGTTTAGAGTTTGTACAAATTCTAGTTTAATTGTAATTACCGTACATTTGGTTGTTTACATGAAAAATATTCTAAATTGTAATATGTAGGCCTACTTATTACCTTTTTTTTAAAGGCAAGTTTGACAAAAAGTAGTATTTAACTTTGATATTTAATAAATCTACTATTTGAATTTAAAGTCATGCTGCAGTAAGGGCCTGGAAGAACACAAGGTAGGCATAGCTCTGGGTTGTTCAAATGCATTTACCCAGATTCGGAAACTTGCTCATTGACGAATTTAATAACTGTTGTCCTAGATTATAAACCGTAATGAGGATGATGAATATACTGTAATCCTGAAATTCCTACATCCTGGAAACTTACTGCAAGCCTTTATCAAGGTTCTCTCCTTAAGGTGTGAAAGTATTTTTCTGATTCTCTGTCACATGATAATCTTATAGTATTTTTAGTTTTTACATATTTTACTCAAGCGGATGTAATAAAGAAAATACTAGTACGTGGTTGGCCGATAGACAATGTTAACTATATTGACTTCAGTGAATCATATGTATCATATTCATACGTATCATACATTATTTTAGCACTTTGGCTGTAAGTACCATACTACTAGGCCTAATAGTTATGTTTAATAATTTAGAAATGAATAAGTCAAATCGTATTCCAGAATATAGAAGCTGATCAGTTACTCTTAACCTCTACATATTTATTTACTAGGAAAACACCAAAGTCGTTGTTAGACGAGTGAGTGAGCCATGTGTTGAGTACCCGGTAACATTCACTTTCAACCCCCTACCTAAGGCTGGATCAAGTCAGCATGGATCTTTTTCCTCCCTAGCCTATCATAGGCTAGAGTGGCACTTTATGTTCTTAGACCCACAGTTAATGCACCCTTCTCAGTTCAATTCATGTATTTTATTTAAGAACTTCAAATACATATTAAAATTTTAGTATTAGCCCTGAAAGAGACCAGGTGGCTCACAGAAGGGGACATTCACAGAGAGGTTATTGTGAAAAGTGAGGGTTACTGATGATTATACCAACTAAACTCAAAACCTATCATTTATATTTTATACCTACATGTATATATCAATCAACTTAAATGCAAATGTTACCAGGTACTCAACACATGACTCGCTCACGTGTCTGACAACGACTTTGGCATTTTCCTAGTCTAGTTGTCTAAGGCTCCCTATACCAGAAATGTGGAAGACCTGGGTTCAAACCCCTTGTGGGGAAAGATTTATTGATTGTATTTAAAAAAAAGTGAAGAACATGTTTTGAAATGCAAACAATACTATGGAAAACAGCCAGTATGAAATTGTGTTATGATTGCAAGGTTTACTCAATCTCCTAACAGAATTTAGGGGAACCTTGAGCGTGTAAGATCACCTTGGTCATTGCATATGCATTCACAGCCTACCAAATAAAAAATAAAAAGATTTCTCCAAGAACAAAACCATTGTCGTTAAATTAAATCCTATTCATATGCAGCCTATTTTTCAATGTATTATTTCTTGTAGGTTTAAATTGTAACGGATTTTGCTAATTTTTTTAGAAGCTCTCAGTAAACTCATACCGGATGTCTGTTTAAAATTTCAGCTCAATCTCTCCAGCGATTCGGCTGATTTTTATAGTACACACACACTCACAGAATCACCAAAGTGCCATATTTCTTGAATTGTAATCCTCAGTCGCTGCACTCCCTCATCTAATCATCAGCGACACTAAAAGCAAATACCGTATTTACCCGATTGCAAGCCTACCTTTTTTGACACATTTTTGCAGTTCAAAATGGCACCCCGGCTTGGAATCGATGGCAAACTTATGAGTATGTAAATGCTACACTTTTTTGTTAGATGTACTTTTAATCAGGGGTCGGCTTGCATTCGGTGTCGGCTTGTAATTGAACAAATACAGTATGGCTTAGTAGTGTTAACCAATTGATGGGCTACTGTACTGGCTTTGATGGTGCCTGGTGACAGTTATGTGAAGTGCTTTGAACAAGTTTATTTTGTTTTTGCACAATTTTTAGCAATTTTTAGAGTCAAGTAGTACTACTATTGTATCTATTTAAGTTATAACTTATAAGTCCATTCTTATTAATTATAGGAATTTCAATCTGAGAAAGGACCATGGATAGTAGTGTAGTAATGTTATAGATTATAGTAATCCTCAAATCAGATTTATAAACACTTATTTAATATAGTACCGTATATATACGTGATTGCAAGCTTACCTTTTTTGACACATTTTTGCAGTACAAAAAGGAATCCTTGGCTTTGAATTGATGACAAATGTGGGTATTTATTTAGGTACATGCTGTTCTTTGTTTCTTAGATGAACTTGGTCGGCTTGTATTTGGTAGTATTGGCTTGCAATTGAGTCAATACGGTTAGTTTTGGTATCAAACTAAAATAAAATGGAATCCTATCTCAAACATAATATGTATAGCTATGAAACAATACTGTTGTCAAATTGTTGGGAGAAATTTTGTATTTTGTTTTTGAAGTTGCTTGAATAAACCCTTGGTGTATTCATATTATGTAGTAGGTAGTATGAATTAATTATAACTTGCAACTTACCTAACTTAATTGCAATAAGTCATCTAGTGAAACCACTGACTTGTAACTTTCCAATAACAATCCTTGTCCATAAAGTTTAATGGCACTTAAGATTCTGGTTTGTGTGTATGCTAATTAATAAGCCTATACTGGTAGATATTATTATCAATGACTACGTATCACAGAGCTCGGAAACGGTTTAGGCAAATCGGTTCGGGATGAAACGGTTTGAAGTTGTTGATATACTGTACCTGTCGGTTTTGCTCAAAACACTTCGGTTCCAAATCTCTTTCTGAAGTAGTGGAAGTGGGAAAACTCAAATCGATAGATCAGTGGTTGATGTACACTTTTAACCGTTTCAGGGAAATGAGAACGCGATATGTCCATCCAAGAGTTCGACTTTTGACTTAAGTTCGACTTTGGAATTAAGATCCGAAGCTACAAGAAATGTATGTCATTTTATAAGCATATATTAATAATTAACTTAATTTTTTATGATGGCCGATCGTACTTTGTGGAGTGAGGTTGAGTGAGGTTGAAATAGAGCTTCTAATAGAACTTCCAAGAGATGATGATATTTATGTAAAAAGCGGCTCTAATTTTCAACATGGCTGGCGTTTTACAAATTATTGAATCATTTTGGCCAAAGTGTTTCTGCTTATGGTGATTACACCTTATTCTATAAACCGTTTCTACCCGAACTAATTTGCCTATACCGTTTCCGAGCTCTGTGATATATAGTCTATGTCTATAGTGGCTTCAACTTTTGAAATGTTGTATGGCATTATGGGTATCATAAAAAATTGTAAAGCTTACCTATGACCTAACAAAAAAAAATTGTTTTGCAACATTTTCCATTTTTATTGACATATTGCCGTGTAATCAGCTTTAAGATAATTGACCTGCAGTACAGCCTACTCATTTGACATTTTATCATTTTTCATTATAATTGTAAATGAAACTTCTTTCACACTGAACAGTGATAGCACGGTAAAAACAATTTCACGCGAGAACTCAGCAGGTGAGTGCGTGCAATTGGCTCGTTACATCTGCCTAGGATCTGCGTTAACTAACTGCTTCAACTTCCAACTACAACCAATGGCTCCAGTTGGTTCCGACCAGTGAATGAGTGCAGTCCTTGTAAATACTAAATACCGCTTTTAGCAGTGTTCATGTTACTCCTGATCTGACCTTACTTCATTACATACACTGCAACTAGATACATAGACAAAACTAAATTGCTAAAAAAGTAATAGGGTGTGTTGATGTCTTCACAGTTTTTTAAATCTCTGGATGTATATTTTGTCATGAGTACCTATGTTTTCTAAGAAATTTAGTTTTGTCTATGTATCTAGTTGCAGTGTATGTTATGAAGTACCTAAGGTTTTGTTTGTTTTTGATATTGTTTTATGTTTTAATTTCCTTGAAGATGGGCAGGGAGAACTGCCCGAAACGTTGGAACTAATATAGCCATACAGACTACCCGAAAACCCAATGTTTGCATATTCAATCCGTGAAAGTTTGTGAAATAACATGTATATATATATGTGTTTGTACTAGGTTTTTCGGTTATAATGCCACGTATATTTTCATTAGGCCAACGTTTCGATAAGATTTCACTCATCTTCTTCAGGGCCAATACAACTTAAAATATAAAAAACGAAAACTACATTACATTGATAAATACAGAAAAAAACTGGGAAAACAAAATACAACAAATATAAACAACAGAAATCACTGAAAAGAAATCCTGAAGAAGATAAGTGAAATCTCGTCGAAACGTTGGCCTAATGAAAATATACATGACATTATAACCGAAAAAACCTAGTATATGTGTTCATATCGGCCACTAAAATCTCCAAAACATATACATTAGTACTTTAGACGAAATTAAAAAGTGAATACACGGGGATTGAACCCGGACCTTAGCTGTCTGGGCCATAGATACTAATGTCTGGGCTATGCTCTACCAACTGAGCTTTGCAGCCACCAATTTAAAACTGTCTAATTTTTGGTCTGTTTTGTACATTGTTTAATAACATGTGTAGAGCAGATTGCACTGCCTATTAGACTACATACGAAATTAACTGGAGAATACAATTACCATCTCTGTAACTGTAACCCTAGAGTTGGGATATATGATGTTTAACCTTGGCTTTATAGTAGGCGACTATGACGCTGTTATGTTAGTACTTTAGACAGAAATTACAAAAGACTACACCGGGGATGGAACCTGTCTAAAGTACTAACATAATGGCGCCATAGTTGCCTACTATAAAGCCAAGGTTAAAGTAAACATCATATATCCCAACTCTAGGGTTACAGAGATGGTTTGTATTCTCCCGTTAATTTTGTAAGTACAGTAGTCTAATCGGCAGTGCAATCTGCTCTACACATGTTATTAACAATGTACAAAACAGACCAAAAATTGAACAGTTTTAAATTGGTGGCTGCATAGCTCAGTTGGTAAGAGCACATCCCGGACAGTTAAGGCCCTGGGTTCGATCCCCGGTGTAGTCACTTTTTTAATTTCTGTCTAAAGTACTAACATAACAGCTTCATAGTTGCCTACTATAAAGCCAAGGTTAAACATCATATACCCATCGCTACTCTTTATTCCAACATCTATTTGAGGTCGGTGCACATAACTTCCTAAGGTTTACCGAAGTTGAAACATGCCCAATGCGTTATCGCGTTCACATGATTTCTTAAGGTTTAGGGTCTAAGGTTTAAAAAGATGAAAATATTTCAACTTCTTGGCTCTTAAACATTAAACCCAGCCAATGAGAAACGAGCTCTCATAAATCCGACCAATGGTTTGTGCGCGTACTAGAAACATTATAGAAAACCATTTCTTAGGCCATAAACCTTAAACCTTCGGAAAGTATGTGCACTGGCCTTTAGTTGGGTAAAGGGGTGTTTCCACCATTGATCTTGGGCATCCCAGGTATCGGTATCCGTCTGCCAAGCTCTACATCATTTTCTTGAACTACATGATCTTCATGTATTTCTTTCTCTTGTTGCAACACCAACTCTCTCCTCTTTTTCCTGTCTTCCCACCATCTCTCTCTATCTCCCACCACTGCCCAATACTCTCCTCTCTCCTCCACATATGCTTGTACCTGGTCTGCCATCTATACCTATAGGTCTTCCCACTCTTTCTTCTCTCATTCACTAATTCATATGCTTGTCTTGGAATCATATTCTTCTCCATTCTTCTCATGTGTCCATACCATAGTAGTCGGCCCTTACCCATCTTGAACTTGAGGCTCTCAACTCTTACTTTCTTCCGTTTCACACTACTTCGTACCTTTTCCAACTGAAGCAGGGAAATTGCCACAGCAGCTCCGTTCAGTCCGTGGCCAGAGTGGGCGAGAGTGGGTACCAGGAATCATAAAGGGGGGGTTCCATAATTTTTCATAGAGTGCCGAAAACTAAGTGGGGGGTCCGGGGGGGTTGCCCCCCCGGAAAAATTTTTTTCTTTAAGGCTTTTTGGGGAAATCTGTGCGTTTTAAAAAAATCACAAGATAACTTTTTTCTACTAAAATTGTTTTTTTCCAAATGTTTTTTTCAATAATTTGGTGAAAAACTGTGCATTTTTATTTCCCCACCAATTTTATTACTAAAATCCGTTTTTAAACCCAAAAATTTCCCATTTCAAGGTAATTTTTTGGGGAAAAAAACGTTCGTTTTAAAACATCACCAACTTTTTATATGGCCCCACTAACAAAAGTTTTCTATTTTGAGGTAATTTTGGTGAAAATCTGGTCGTTTTTTAAAGTATCGCACAATTTTTTTGACAAAAACCTTTTAAACTAAAAGTTTTTTTATCAGGTCATTTTGGGGAAAAAACTGGCGTTTTTAAAAAATCACCAACTTTTTTTTACTAAAATCTGTTTTAACTAAAAAATTTTTTTTTCAAGGCATTTGGGAAAAATTTTGCGTTTTAAAAGCATCAAAATAACCAACTTGTGTATCTACTAAAATTCTTTTAGTCACGGTAATTTTTAGTTATTTTTTTCTCCTTTACATTTTTTCAAAAGGGGGGGTTTTGTCCCCCCCCTTCCCCCCTGGATACGCCACTGGGGGCGAGTAATGTCCCAACTACCGTCCCCAAATGCCACGCAAATACACGCTCTACTCAATCGTGCGACCCCTAGGTGCTATACTCGTTCACCAGCCAATTCTGTTTCTCGACCTCATAGTCATGTAGGCCAATTTTTAGGAGCAAACTCGACACGGTGCTCTCTTCAATTGAAACCTGTTCTTCTACCCCGTCTGGTTGTCCGTCCATGTTACTCGTCGAGAAATCTAGGATAAACGGAACTAAGCGGAAGAGGGAAGTTAAAATGTACTGGGCGGAGCGGTGGAAGTGCGCGGTGTCTATATGATCAGTGCATTTCAATTTGACGCAGAATGTTGTAGTGGAAGGAACTGAACGGAGCGGCTGTGGTGCGTTCCCTGCTTTAGTGATACGGTACCTGCCCCACTGCAGATGAATTTCATCTCGGCTACCTGTAGGTACTGCACTTTCTTCTTTCCATCCCATTGGCCCATTGGCATGTTACCGCGCCAAAATGCTAAGATTGGTACCTATGTAATATTGTTTACAGCAGAAATGCAGCTTTTTGCATTTTTTAGGGAACTGCTTATTCCAAACCAGTTCTGATCTTCTGGTAAAACTTTTCTGTCAGCCCCACCCTCTGCTTTACCTCATTACATATCTTTGCTTCATTTGTCACCATACTTCCTAGATATTGGAATTCTTCCCTTTCCATGCAGTTCTACTCCCCTCAGTGTAATCCTATTTTTATGCCCTTGAAGCCCTTTTCTCTCTTGAATCACTACACACACATCACATCACACACTCTTCACAATGCTAATCTTCATACCAAAATTATTCTGTCACCTCATTCCACTTATCCACCTTCCTCTGCACTTCTTCAGCACTGTCTCCAAATTCCACGATGCTATCATTTCATATAGGCTACTTATATCTATTTTTTATGAGATCTAGATATTTTTTTTTTGGATGAGCAAAGCAAATACTTCAATTTCAATTTCACTTTTTTTTCACTTACGTTACTCCAAGAAAAATAGATCGAGTGTTTGTTTTTGTTGTTTTTTTTGTCTCATTTTTTGTTCGCTCTCTACGGGGCAAATTTGAGGAGACCTTCGAAATCTGTGAACTTAGACTTGCCACGTTTTTTGGGTACAATCGATCAAATATTTCTTATGATTGTCATACTTTTACGATTTTTTTTCGATTTTTAAATGAGATATTTTCGTGATATTTGGCAAACGGCTACTCCGATATTGATGAAACTTTATGGGAACGTTGAAATCACTAAAATTATATATTTATGTTTTAGAGACATTTAAAAATATTTCTTGTAGAAAATCGTACTTTTACGATTTTCCCCCCGGTTTTAAATACGATATTTTCGTGCTATTTGGGCCGATTCTGACCAAACGGGTGGGGCTACAACGTTCATATTTTACATTGACACGATTATGGTGATGTAGTACCTCTTGAAAGAAAAAATTGAAAAAATTGGTCAAAATTCATAGAAATAAAGGTTTTAATATAAGCTTTTTGCAGGTTTGTAATTAAAGGGGCTAAAAACCCCAAAAATTATTTTTTACCACGTGATCTATAGCACAATACTACACTTTAATGACCGTTTAAAAAATTATATCTTGTAACTGTGATTTAAGACTAATTTTTTTAATTTTTTTGGTCCAGACATTGGCAAAAATTGGTGTTTTGGAAAATTTCCTAAATCGGCTTAACTGCTTCTTTTGGTCCACATAGATACTAGAGCATAGTAAACAATCTAAAATGCCTCTTTATAACATCGTGTCTTGAAACTGTGCCCAAATATCCTCAAACACGCAAAGTATCATTCAAATCACACCCATCTTGGTATCAGCATATTTTGCCGAACTACTTGAACAAATTACAAAACAAACATAGGAATTTACCCGAAAAGGCTGTCGAGTACGTCAAATAATGGCCAATATTTTTTTTTTGGATCAAAAACCTTCTAGGTCACGGGGGATAAAGATCGTCCCCATGTTATTTCTTATGGGAGATTTTACCGAGGACCCTAGCTCGAAAAATGTCATGTTTGAAAAATTTTTTTGGGAGGTCATGGTGGCCCCAATAATTTTTCTGTTAATTGCTAAATTCATTACTATTTACTAGTTAACCTGAATGAAATATATTTTTTGAGTTTAGCGGTTAAATACCCCTTTAACAGTAATATTTAAGTAACTAGAAAAAGTAATGAGATGCCACTTAAAAACGTAATCATTATTCAGAAATATTCCAAAAAAGCTCATTCATCAACGCGACTGGAAAAGCGTTTGCGAAGCGGCCTAGTTATCTTTATTTTTATCTCTATATTTTTGGATGAGCGTAGCGAGCAAAAGCGAAGATTCCATTTCACTACAAATGGAGGAAAAAACGGAATATATAATTGGGAAACGTAATTGGAGTATTGGTTTAGCCGGAATCGTGTAAACAAACGCACAAAAATACAAAAAGAAAAAAACCACACGGATTTTTTTTCTCCATCAGTGTAGTGAAATGGAATCTTCGCTTCGCTCACCCACGCTCATCCAATAAGTTTGTATTTAGAGTCTTCCTACACAGAACTGACTTTCAGTGGCGGACATAAAATTTAAAGCCAACCAAGCCAACCCTGTAGGCGCCAACGCCATCGACGAGCGAACAATGACCGCACCCCAGCGGACAATTAGAATCAACAAGGCTCGTTTCTAGGACTAGTCCAAATCGGAAGGTATAAATACTTCTGCCTGTAGCGGAAATCGAACCACTGGACCAATTGTGCTATGGAATTAGAGATGCTAACCACAAGACCAATGGACCACATTATTTTTATGAAATTAAAAGAAAATGCCAGCAACGACCCAAATTTCCCAAGGCATTGTTGTTGCTTTGGTGTTATTTTGTTAGACAAGGGAGTGCAGCGACTTAAAGGGCTATTAACTCAAAAAATATTTTTTACCACATGATCTATAGCACAATACTACACTACAATGACAGTTTAAAAAATTATATCTTGTAACTGTGATTTAACACGAGTTTTTCTATTTTTTTTATCCAGAACTTTGCGAAAATTGGTGTTTTGGGAAATTTCTTAAATCGGCTTTAACTTGCTTCTTTTTTGGTGCACATAGATACCAGAGCATATAGTACCAATCTTAAATGCCCATTTTTTACATCGTGTCTTGAAACTGTGCTCATATATACCCTCAAACATGAAAAATATGCATTCCAATTTAATTAATCACACCCCATCTTGGAAATCAGCATATTTTGACCGAACTAACCTTGCCCAAATTTACAAAACAAAATATAGAGAATTTACAGAAAATGCTGTAGAGTACGTCAATAATGGTCAATATTTTTTTGATAAAAAATCCTCGCAAGGTCACGGGGCATAAAGTTCGTCCCCATGTTATTTCTTTGGGAGATTTTTGCCGATGGGACCTAGCTCGAAAAATGTTAGTTTGATAATTTTTTCGGAGGTCATGGGGGCCCCAAATTTATTTTTTTCTGTTGATTGCTAAATTCTAGTTAGCTAGTTTAGCCTGAATGAAATATATTTTTGAGTTTAGCGGTTAAATAGGCTAATTAGACTACAGGTGTTTATTTTTATAATTTTTTCATTTTTCACAAAATGATTAACTATGATTGTAAATGATTTTTAAAAAAGTGAAATTTATTTTTATTATCATTTTTTTCGGGCTTGTCCCGGAAATTTTAAATCTTTAAAACTAAAATCACTGCCAACAAAAACGGTTTGTAGGAATGATATGAAAATTTAACCACGTTTTTGTAGTTCTTTTACAAGTGATAAAAACATATGTTTCATTGCATTATCTTTCTTAGTTTACTTATTTTGATTTTTTTACTGTACCGGTGAAAACGTGAATCGAAGTCGCTTGTTTTTCAGCCCATCTTACATAGATTGAATTTTGTTAAAAAATGTGGAATATTTTTATTCACCCTCTGTGTGGACCCCTCAGCTTTAATTTCCACCTAACAACTTGTCTGTATCACCAATAGCGGATGAGACCTACTCCATTTCCCTGCCGTCATGTAAATCCCTCCAAAAATCGTCTCGCGTCGTCGGCAGCCGACTGCCGCGCGACTGAACGATGGCGTTGCGGTGGCAATCTCGGGAACTCTTTGTCGAGTGGCTGGCGAGAAAAGATCCGGTGAGCTTCGGAAAAGCGCGCAGTTTGTTTCGTGATCTCAATTGTCAGTGATTCAATTGGCTGGGCTTCGTCTTGGGTAACGCGTGTCTGTACATCTGTTTTATGTTTATAATAAAATTAATATACTCTGGTAGAGCAGTGGACAGTGTTTTATGATACTGGTAATAAAAAGTAATGCGTTAGCAAAACTAGGAAACGCTAAAGTCCCGCCGCGTTGATGGATGAGCTTTTTATAAGTTTTTAGACTGCGTGGGATATCTTTACTTTTGCGAGTGCTTTGTGCTTTGTTTTTGCTGCCGACGCATTGTAGGTGATTGTTGTCAATTTTCTATTGTTACTTGTCAATTTGTTATTATTTACCGTTAAAAACTTATATTAAAAGCTTTATTTCTATGGATTCTGGGTAACTTTGTCAACTTTTTCTTTCAAAAGGTACTTTATCACCATAACCTTAATGTCCATGTATAATATGAACGTTGTAGCCCCACCCGTTTGGTCAGAATTGGCCCAAATGGCACGAAAATATCGCATAAAAATCAAAAAAACTTATATTAAAAGCTTTATTTCTATGAATTCCGGCTAACTTTTTCAACTTTTTCTTTCAAAAGGTACTACATCACCATAACCTTAATGTCCATTTTATAATATGAACGTTGTAACCCCCCCCCCGTTTGGTCAGAATTGGCCCAAAATGGTCACGAAAATATCGCACTAAAATCGAAAAAAACTCGTAAAAGTACGATATTCATGAGAAATATTTCTGCGATTGTACCCAAAAACAATAAACCTCTAAGTCCAGAGACTTCGAAGGTCCCCTCAAATTTTCATAAAGATCGGATATGCCGTTTGCCGGGTAGAAGAGTTAACAAACAGACAGAAAAACAAACAAAAAAAAAAAACAAAAAAAAAAACCCCCGAGCTAAATTTTTTGGGGGTCAGTGAAATTGAAGTCTTCGCTTCGCTCATCCAATAACAATAGGCATAATGGGAAGGCGAGGCAACTCTCTTTAATAAAGGCAGATTTAGAAAAAATATGAGAAGACAAAAACCCTACCAACCATTATATGCGCAAAAATACAACAATTCCGATACCAAGATTCGAACCTGGAACGCAGTCCACCCCCAACCACGATTGCTTACGGTTGCGTTGTGATTTGAGAATTCAATCATTATAATTTTATGGTTATCACTAATCAGATATCTGTTTTAGGAGACAAAAAGACCTAAACACTGAAAATGTTAACATTTTCTTCCACTTGACTGAATTGATAATGCATGTTTTTTTTATTCACTCGGCAGTTCTAGCATTGAGTATATAACCATCCTTGTTCTAGGATATATTTCGATGTTTACAAGTGGTGTTGTAGGATTGATGTCAGGTCTGACATGAACCAGGCACTGTGAGCCCACAGAGCAACGAACACGCAAGGAAAAATAGTCGCTTGTTGAAAATGAGATATAACATGTATAAATGCATTCTTTTTAATAATTTTTGAAGCGTTAGGCCTATGCTAGTTAGGACTCGATACAAACCTTGAGGAAAAATTCTGTCCTAATAGTTGACGGTGGCAAGCACGAAGCGGCGCCCTTCCAGAATCAGAGTTTACCATTCACTTCACGCGTTAGGCATACCTACCAGTGTCGGATTGAAACTTAGATGTATTTATCCAATATAGACTATTAGAAAATAATACCTTGATAAACTTATTAAATTATAATTGATAGAAAATAAAAAATACGTAAGTATTGTATACACATGAGGGAGACTTTGTGAGTGAATACATCTACCACACACATTTACTGATTTTGAAACCAACTGATTTTCGGAAAGTGTGACAGTCGTTCATTATTGTCCTCCCAATTTAATCTTGCAACTGGTGTACCCTGGTTGGTTAGAAAAACACAAAAAACACATTAGTAAGGGATTTTGACAGCTTGCTGAAGTGAGGGACCTATGGGTTTGATGCGCCCTTTAATTTAATAAACTAAAACATAATGGTTGATGATAAGAAGAGAACGGAATGTTGTTTTAAACTTTGCAAAGGTCAAGCATTGATCTGTTTTTAAATACTCTTGGGAATTTTGAACCCATTGATGTATAGCCTAGATTACAATATTGACAACTAGATGTACCGGTAGTTGACTTTCCTCTTGATTGTCTGCTCTAAAAATGGCAACTCATTATAATTGTACGGAATCGAACCCGGGTCTCTAGCTCCCCGGGGGTTTTTTTTACTGTTATCACTACGCTACAGGCTTTGGACGATCGCTGCTATTTCTGCACCTACGTACTTGTTTACAGATGCGATCTGTATGACTGGCTTGGTTTGGGCGGTAGGGGCGAGCCGATAATGTGTTCGCCGGGCCGGCCAAGTGTAGAGCATCGCATGTTACTGTGTTTTGTTGTTTGGGGTCAAGGTCAGGTGGGAAGTCGGGGGAAAATGCTACAGTGCACAAACTACGATAAAGATTCAGAGAGAGGATTAGATTGTGTGGGGTAAACTGGTAAAGGATTTTCACCATAAAACGTGGTATTTCTAGTTTGTATGTATTGTAGGCAAGAGAAGACTTGCAAATATGTTGTGGGCTCAGTGATAATCATAATAAATTCTTCCTTATTTATCACTCGAATGGCAAATGGCATATCAATATTGTATTTCTGTTATGTTTTGCCCTACTTCCCTACCAGTTCTTTTCATATGCTCGCGCCTGCTATTTGTTATTTTTATCTTTTCTCCAAACAATGAATACCATTCATGGTCTCCCGTCTGAGCCCCCGGGGTAGAATTGGCCCAGAGCATGGCTCTGGCTAATCGTAAAAGGCGATTCAAAGAGAAAAAGTCAACCTCGCAAACATCAGCTTTACGAAGGGTAGAAATATTACTCCCCGAATCTAGAGGCGGGGCTCTGGCAATCGTCGTCGGGGACCTTCCCCCCCTTCCCTTGACAAATCCCTCGAGGGACGATGACGACAATTACACCACGAAACGATGACAAAGAACAATGACGGACTGCGACGTGATAACCCACTTTCCTCCTCTTACCCGTGGCTTGGTTCTGACCAGCCAGGGGTCCTCCCCCCCCGGGTTAGAGTAGTGCTTATGACCTATTGACGGTTTCGACGCGTCCTTAATCCAAATAAAAAAAAAAAAAAACATTCATTTTCGGGTCTCACGTCAGACACTTGAATGGACAGGATTGTCTCTGCTTCTCATCGGAACACTTTGTCCCGTGAGTTTAATGTAAAATCCCGACCTCTGATGGGCCATAATTACAGTTTATGATGGGGGTGCCTGATAATGAATATTTTTTTTTTTTGGGATTCATGGATTTGCAAGACAGTTTGATTGGAAAGGGGGGGGGGTTAATTTGGGGGATTAAAGGATCATCCGCAATAATTGTTAACTTTTGTAACATGAAAAAACGATTGGCAAATTGCAATCAGTTGCTGTTGAACTTTTCAAAACGAGCTGAAATTCAAACTTCACAGAGCCAGACTTCGGGAGAAATTCCCGACCCCTTCACAAAGTAGCGCATTTTTTCACGCGAATCACCAGTACCCGCTCACGCGCCTGTTGGGGGAGGGTTAAATGTAGGTAACCATTTGTCCCCTTTTACTATTTTTTTTACCTATACAAATTTTTGGGATTCTTACCTGTGTCCGGGTTATTTTTTTAAAACGGTAAAATGTCCGGGTTTTCCCCTATTTCGAGGTTTAGTTGGGTTTAATCAAAATGAAGCTTACTTACAAAATCAACTATCCTTCAAAAACAAAAACGGTGGATCCCTTGAGTTGCAATTCTTTTAGTCAAAAACCTGACGAAATAACTATATGCTGATTTATTTAGCCTTTGGCGAAAGGGTCTCTGGCAGCCTGGGCCCCAGCTACCAGACACTTGAACCCGTCCCTGAATTATTCCTAATTACGCCACTGAAACAGAAGCCATTGCAGTAGCGAAGACGATTCACAAGATTAATTCTACTTGAAACGCTATGTAATTGTTTGCCATCTGGTCCCATGTCCCCCCAAACACATTTACAAATTTACTCCCCCCCCCCCCCCCCCCCGCTAGTCGCACCTTGATTTTTCCCCAGTTTTACAAAATAAAATGTCCTTTTTTCATTCATTTTGTAAGTTGTGTACAGTTATGTTCTATGTTATACGTCGATCCGAATTATCATTTTTGTAATGCGTAGCATTTTTTATTATTATTATTATTTTTTATTTTATTATTATTTTTATTATTTTATTATTATTATTATTTCAGCATGCTATGAGTATGACGGCTGTCACATGAGCTGACAATATTTTCATATGACAATTTAGAAAAATTGATTCACCAAAGTAGTAACTAAGCACTCTCAATCGAATAATGAGATGCTTTTGACTCGTAAGTCATAAACTGTGTATTGTGTTTATATTGACAAATGTAAATATATTATTGTTTTCGGCCAAACACTTTGTTCTTATATATAGCTCATAGCTCATTCAAACGGACAATAATTTGGAAAACAGCTCATGTATGCATGTAAGAATAAAAAACAAATTTAAATGAAAAAATTAGGCTAGGGCCAAAGTTCAATAAGTACCACATTCTCGGCTTGTTTGGTGGGGTCGGTGTGCTCGTGCCAATTTGATTGGAAATTTCCCCGTGTTGGCCTGTGTGCTTTCCACCTCCATTACAGACTATAAAACCTAGAAAGTAACCGAAAACCCCCCTTCCACAGAAAAAAATACTCGACAATTCCAAATGATCTCGTTATGTCCCTCCCACCATCCAACACTTCGCTCTTTTGCTGTCAGATGACCCTGCACGTTCTATGAAGGGTGAAAAAAATACACGCATAGTTTTTTGAAGTGCTAATCAACGCAACATTTGTTTTATGCTATAGCCAAATAGTGGAAAGTGAATGTGACCTTATAATTGACGTAGGTACTGATGACAAAGTGTTAATTGGCCGATTTTTACGAAGTTTTTTTAAAAAAACTTTTCCTAATATCTTCATACAACCCTGCTAAAAATTCCAGTTGAATACAGTTGAATACTTGCATGTATTCAACTGTGTTCAACTGCATTCAAATGTGTTTGCCGTTGTCAACAGGAACTCAGTTTGTAGCCAACTGTATTCAACAGGAACTGTAACCAACCTGGTTTAAATGTGTTTGTACACAAATGTAACCACTGGATTCAACGGTATCTGAACCAACTTTATTCAGAAGAACTATAACCAACCTGGTTTAAATGTGTTCGTACACAAATGTAACGAACTGTATTCAACGGAACTGTTACCAACCTGGTTTAAATTTGTTCGTACAAAATGTAACCAATGTATTCAATGGGATATACGGCAACCAATCGGATCCATCCGCTAGGATTCAACGGGATTAAAATGGAACCACCGGATTGAATTGGGAAACCCAAACGGTTTCAATAGGAATGAAAATGAACCAACGGATTCAACATGACCAACGTCATTTAATTGGAATCAATCGGTTTCAACAGGATTGAAAATGAACCAACGGGATTCAATAGGAACCAATCGGTTTCAATATAGGAATGAAAATGAACCAAGGGATTCAACATGAACCAACCTGATTCAATTGGAACCAATCGGGTTTTATCAAAGGGTTGAAAATGAACCAACGGGATTCTACATAAAACCCAAAATATCGGTTTTAATTCAACAGGATGAAAATGGCCAACGGGATTCACAGGATGCAATGGGGTTCACAAGGAACCAACAGGCAACATGAATCAATTTGGAAAAAAACAGTCAAGGCAGTATTGAAAAGGAACCCACATGAATTAAACTTTTATCTTTCTTGCTCCATGGTCACACCATGTCACACGAAAGAAATAAAAAAATGTATTCAAAACCCCATCCCCTTTTGGATCCCCGGGCCTTTTAAAATTTAAATTGGTGTGTTTGGTCAAAAACAGCAACACTGTATCAACTTTGGATATTTAGGGAGCTTGTGTAGTAAAATCATGTAGTATCCCAGGGACGAGGTTTCTACCTGGATTACATACTAATTAATCACTGTACACTGTTTAGCCAACTAGTCTGTCATTACGTCAGTTTTATTCAGAAACTGGACATACGGTCGACATCAAACTACTACACGAGTCAGTTAGCAACACTAGTAACTAGTCAAGTTAGAGAGCGCTTCCGGGAAGCGGGAGCATACAACAATCCCTCTTTACAACAATTAAAATAGTAATACAAATAAGAGTATCAAATATATAGTTGAAAATAGAATAACTAGTACATAATGAATTTATGAAGAATGTCAATCAAGTTCTTAAATGTAATCAAATGAAACCACAGAGTATAAGAATTTTCTTTGCTTAGTCTTTGGGAACGTATAGGCAATCTTCGTTCCCTCTGCGGCCTGGGTTTCACCCCGGACCCGGGGATCTTGGGCTCTCGGGCGGAACGTCAGCTCGAACGACCTCCTGCGTCCCATGGTTCTGCACAATCCATTTTGTAGAGCCTTGTTATTAGGCTCAGAAAGGGAATTTCAGGGGAGGGAACCAGAGTGGGAATCTCTGGTACCGGTATGGAACCCCTTAAAATGGGGTAGAGTTCCGGGTATAGCGGGGCACGGTCAGGAGTTTGAACGGTAATACTGTTCCCGTTCTTTTGACACTACTTGGGTAGGGGGAGGACAGTAGGGAGTAGTTAGTTTGTTAGTTTGTTTTGCTTCATCAAAACATAATCTCCCTTTCCCCTATCACACTTTCCTTAGCGCGTCGTGATTTATCTGCATATTCCTTCCCTTTCCATTTCCTTTCAAGGTCCCCGGTCTCTGATTTCACCATCATCCACTGTTTTTGCCTTTGGGGGTTGGTTTTT
>JAMZAV010006950.1:0-34150 GCA_024449915.1 Sweltsa coloradensis | reverse complement strand
TATTCGAGTGTTTTTTTTTTTGTTTTTTTTTTCATTTTCAAATTTTTTTCATTTGTGGGTCATTTTAATGATATAAAATTGAATCACCGCTAAAACACAATTTGTATATTATGAGTCGAATAAACTAAATTCGGTATTCGGGGTTCACTGACGAAAACATGACTCCAGAATTATACTCTAAAGCAATTTTTTTTTAAATTTGCTTGTGTAGAATGATTAATATTATTAAATCTAAGTTTTGAGAAAATATCCCCGAGAGGAGTATTTCTAATTTTCACGTGCATACTCTTTCTTTTCGACATTTATATAGGCTTATATTTGCAAGTCACTTTTTTTTTAAAGTACCATACCGCTTTAATGTCATCAACTTTTGAATAATTGACCCCCTTTCTTTACCCATTGATATTGAACTTTCATGTCCCTGTTCGAGTAATTTCATTTAACATAAATATGCCCTTGACCTAGTGCCAGTAATACGGATTCTGGTCTGTGAATGGAACTTTTTCCGAGTTTTGTAAGATGAACGAATAATGTGTTTTAATAAAAATATATGATCCATCATTTCTTGTCTTTGGATTTAATAAACGGTGACTTTGGAGCGTCTTGGAACAAAAGCGACATGATAATTCAAGAGTTGGAATCGCATTGTTGATTCTGGCGTTTTATCCGCGGCTGTTTGCACTCTCCATACTACAGATTGCTACTTTCCTTTAAAATATTAATCTCTGGTTGGTTTTCGCTCATACTCTCGTTGCGTCGGGGCCTACGGGGTAGGCTCGGTCGCTTTGATTTACTGTCCCCACTGAAAATCAGCTTTATAACCGAGTGGGTAGATCTAAATTGATTTATTTTTATTGGATGAGCTAGCGAGCTAGCAGCTACAGCAAGATTCATTTACTACACTGAGAAAAATCCGATGTTTTTTTTTTTTTTTTTTCAATTTCTTCTTTTTTTTATTGTATTTTTGTGCCTTCTTAACCAGATGAATACCAAGCTGAACACTATCAATCCAATTTGTAAATTTAGGATCTCTGAATTTCGCTACGTGACAGACGAATGTCAGACATGCTACTTAGAAAAATTTTAATCGGTAGACATGAAATATTATTCTACATGAAAACCAATCCGACGGATTTTTTTGTATTCGTTTTTGACATATAATTTCTTGCAAAGTCACTTTTGTAATCTACAGCTTTATCCGATGGACGACTTTGTTTCACGACTTTCTTTAGATAATTAATCGTGAGAAACTTTGACGTCGAATCGAAAATTTTTCTTATGACGACCTTACGATTTATTAAATTTGTAAAACTTTCGATTTTTAACTACATGAACATACATGTATTTAATATAATCAATGTACTCAAGTTCTTCTGAATTAATATATTCGTGTGAATTTGAGCGCAATCGAAAAATCATTTCTCATGATAATCGCAATTTTACGATTTTTAAATTTTTAACATTCTTCGACCGAATAAACCTACATGCTTATCCGATTGTAATGATTTTTCACAGAACTTTAATTTTAATAATATATTCGTGTGAATTTGAGCGTATCGAAAATTATCTATTAAAAAAATCGCAATTTTACGCTTTTTTCGTTTAAAAAAAAATACGCTCATCCATCAACGCGGCGGGACTTAAGCGTTTTCCTAGTTTATTTACACATTGTTTAGTAATAGTTTTCTGCTACCTATCTATCTAGAAATATTTAATATCTATTTGTGTATTGGGAATTTGTAAACGTTGTGTGTTTGGAGCCGTCATACTAAAGAAAGTTGTTGTTGAATCCAAACTTGAAGAAAAATTGCTCGTTGTTGTTGAATGCGACTATGTGGTTTAATTGCAAGATTGGTTTACCGCCCCCCAACCCCCGGCCGGGGCTGCCGCCCCTGGACCCCGCTCCTACACGACTATTCCGCGACGGTTCGTTTTCCGCCAAAAGTAGTTTTAGAGCACGTACTGCGATGGAAAACTATAAAACTAGGTATGTTGAGCTAAAATAACTAGTGTGCCGTTTCGCATTTAAATATATATACGCAAGGGGTATGAAATGGGCGTCGGATAAAGTAGAAACGAGGAAACAAAAGACTAGAATAGAAAAACCATTGTTTAGGATTAAATTTACACACAATAACGGTAGACTTGTTATAAGCCTAGTTGTTGGTTTGAACAAATAGACTCGATTACCTGAAGGTTGTGCAGGTAGACTTGTTGATGTTGTTGATGTTGTTGTTGTTGTTGTTGTAGTGCGAGAGTCGCTTGTTGCCGAGGAGACTTGGGAAACGAGGCGGAACAAGACGATCTGGAAGAGCGTACCTGTAGGCAATAAGAGACGTGTGGTAATGCCGAGAGTGAAAATGTATTGAAATGTGCAAAATTTAACAATAGTTGTAGTAGTAGTATATATTTGTACATTATGAAGATGTTTTATTTAATAAAAGTTGAAATAAATAACCTGTGTATATTTTTGTATTTATTTTAATTGATGTTGGAATATTGTAATGTATTGTCGAACAAGATTTATTGAAAAAGTGTTTTTGGGAATCGAATCACAGATGATTTGCAAATTAAAGTGTGACAAAGAAATACCTAACATGGTTAAATTTAAAGTTTCAATTAAAGTTGAATGTTGGTATAAATATGATGTAAGTGACATACACAAACAAGACTAGATTGGAAGGTGAATAAATTGTAAAATGTGTATAGAAATTAAACAGGACAAATTGAAAATTATTAAACATGAATAGTCTATTTACATACAATACAACTGGTACATGCAGAGTCTAGTAGGCCTATAGTCTCAGATGGCCAACACGGTTACGAGGAAGAAGAGACGAGAAGAATCTTGATCACTGGGCCGCTAGACGACACCTGTGGACAATACCAATGTAAATTTAGGATAAAATAGAAATTATCTAGTGTCGATTCAAATTTAGATTTATATAAGGAGGGGTTGAATTGGGTATCGAAATGCAGTAGAAGGAAGAAAAAAGGGTGCCTACTAGACATGGGAATATAGATTTCAGAAATGGATATAGGTATCACTTAATGTATTGACAATGAAATGTGAAAAAACACCTATTTAGGATTAAATTATTAATGTGCCATTTCCCAATCAAATATATATACGTAAAGGGGATGAAATGGGTACCTAATCAATGCAGAATGAAACACTGGTAGGCCATACTAGACTGGCTAGGCCTAGGACAACAAGGTCTAGATGTATACACACACAAGTACCGGTACAAACAATGTCTGGCCAAAAACAAGCATTTAAAGTTTAAATAATCAATGTGCCATTTCCCAATTAGATATCTATACGTAAAGGGGTAGAAATGGGCACCTAATCAATGCAGAATGTAGGTAATACTAGACTGGCTAGACCTAGGAGAATGAGGTCTAGGTACACTCACATGTACACAAGTGTAGAAAGTTTATGACCAAAAACAAGTATTTAAAGGTTAAATTATTAATGTGCCATTTCCCAATTAAATATATATACGTAAAGGGGTTGAATTGGGCACAAGATGACGCAGAATGATTGGGCCATACTACTAGACTGGCTAGGACTAGGACAATGTCTAGGCACACGCACACACAAGTAGGGCCTACCGGTACAAACAATGTCAGGCCAAAAACAAGCATTTAAAGGTTAAATTATTAATGTGCCATTTCCCATTCAAATATATATACGTAAAGGGGATGAATTGGGCACAAGATGAAGTAGCACCCTAGGCCTAGGTCTAGACGATAGACACAAGAGTCGCACGTAGGCCTAGCCTAGGGCCTGCTCAAACAACTCGAGACTAGACACTACACTGACAAGAATCACCATTTCAAGCTTTGATTTTGCTAGTGGCGATTCGCAATCAAATGTAACACGTAAGGGATGAATCGGGTACTACATGATGATGTGAAATGTTACTAGGTCTACCTAGGCATAGCGGTATAGCCTGGTTCAAACATGTGGTTTAGCCGAAAGGGTGTTAAAAGCAAACTTAGAACGTGATCTTACTAACTTTGGTGTGCTAAAACCGAAAAACCATGTTGCCCAAACGTCCGATGGCTCTAACCCCCCCATTCCCCCCCCCCCCCCCCAAAAAAAAAAAAATCAAAAAGTTCGACAATTGTTTTCATTTACTCGCACTTAGAACGCGATCTTACTAACTTTAGTGTGCTTAAACCGAAAATCTATGTTTCTCAGACGTCCGATCCCCATTATTCCCCCCAAAATAAAAAATTGACACTTTCATTCCACTTGTATTTAGAACGCGATCTTAACTAACTTTGATGTGCTAAAACCGAAAATCGATGTTGCCCAGACGTCCGATGGCTCTAACCTCTCCCTTTCCCCCCCCCCCCCCCCCCCCCCCAACAACAAAAGTTTGACATCCATTTTTGTTTGACTTACACGCGACCCTGACTAACTTTGGTTGTGCTAATTCCGAAAATGGATGTTGTCCAGATGTCCGATGGCTCAAACACCCCCCCCCTTACCGCCTCACCCTCCAACAACAAAATTTTGACTTTAAAAATACATTTTTGTTCGTACGGGGAATGCGATTTGACTAACTTTGTGTGCTGAAACAAAAAAACATGTTTCCCGGACATTCGAAGAATTTAGCCCCCCACTACCCCTACCCCCGGCCCCCTTACCCAACAAAAATTTTAAGCTTACAAACATATGCAACTTAAAATTTTGATCTTACAACTTCAGTGTGCTAAACCAAAAATCAATTTTTTTCCTCCTCGTTGCCTCCACCGCCTACACATCCCCGCAAAAAATTGTATGTCTAAATTTGCATGCAACTTTTAAAAAAAACTGTTAACGTTATTTTCTTAAACTTTAGTGAGTATTTGCTTTTTAACTTAGTACATGATCTTATTGATTTAGTATTTTTCAATATAAAAAATTTACATTGGAAGTCTCGATACGCCTCCAAAATTTACCGATTACATCGTATGTAACATCGTATGTATGTGGTTACATGATGTAATCCAAACGCTCAAAGTGACACGAACCCCATCCGTTGCCATTTAGCTATTTTGTGCATTACCCCACTACAAATAAAAAAGTCTTGTTGTATGCAGAGAAATACACGAATTTGCCTTATGAAAGATGTTAGACATCACAGCCCCTGTGGCTTCATCGACATGTTGAACTTGAATGGCATCATTGCCAGTTCATTGTCAATTCCTATACTGTCTTTTGTAACAGATGATGTTTCCTGCGTCGCAAAGAAATTAATTACAAGTTGCTTAGAATGCGTTTTTTTGGTGGGAGAATACCGGTACAACCTAAGCCCACGTGCCTAGGTGTCTAAACTCATCTTAAGTTAACGCAAACACTACATCTTGACACAGAGTTAATATTTTCGATTAACTCATTTACTGAAATATATCCTACTAATAGGTGAATGAATGCATGTGTTGACTGATTTTGGAATGCACTCAATGCTCTTTCACTTATTTCAAGTGACCTGCGTTTAGAAGTTTTTAGTCATCTCATGCCTCCTATCTTTTGACCTTTGACATTATCGGGCTGACGGGAACTGATAGTGCATGATGGATCTTTCGTTGGGATCTCGTCGTGTCTTTAAATTTTTTTGTCTCCACTCTTTTTTTTTTTTGCATAAGATACGTTTCACAACCACAATCGTCACCCATTTGTTGACGGTACAAATAAATAATATATATTTTTCATCTCGGTTTTGATTCTAATTACAAAGATTTTTCTTATTAGTTTTGAAGAACTGAGTGATCTTTCCACGCAAAATCCTGGGGACAAATAATGGTTGAATATTGCATCGTAAGTGCAACTTACTTACTAGCCATGCCATTGCATTGTCGCCATATTTATTATTTTATTGTTCTTCTGTACTTTGCGGACGAAAGAAAAGTAACATATCAGGTTGTTTCTCATTTATTTGACTGGAACAACCACGCTGAGATGGATTTGTTAATTTCCGGACTGATTTCCATATAATTTGAGGTGGTATTTTGCTTGTCTGCCATTAGGTCTTTTGAAACCACAGAGTCGTACGCTCAAAACGGGCCCTGCATTTTGGAATCATTTAATATGCTACTGCTCATACCACACGTCTGAACTTCGATTAAACTTTCATTGGGATTAATTTGCCCAAAACATACAAGCTCGTCGTCGAACCTTCGATTACTCATTTTTTTTTTTTTTGCTGTTTTGGCTTTATTACACGGCTCAGAGGCTGAAGTATTATCATTGGGCAAAAAAGCTTCTCACAATAGAATATGGAGGAACACGACGTTTAATCGAAAGCCATTGATATGGATTTTTGTTATGTACACCGTAGGCCTTCATAGTCGCCTAGCAGAGGAGTTACAGAAAGTGATTTTGATAATTTTGCATCCCATTTTTTTAAATTTGGAAGGAAAGTTCTCATCCCAACCAAAATTGGTATGAGTTGTCAGATACCTAAATAGCTTTGATTATGATTATGATCTGATTATTATGATGTATTTAAAGTTCATTTCACGTTTCATGGCGGCTTGGAAACACCTTAAAAACGCCAAAATCGTTTTTTTTTCGAGGTACCTGAGTGTACAGCGACCTATAGCGGGCACTTAGGTAATAGGTTTTGTGAATTAAAATCTTCTAGTAGACAACCTCATTACCTACTACTTATATTGTGTGAATTTGGTTGAAATAACAAATCCCATGATGACTATATTTTGAGTTTTTTATCTAAAATTTTGCCGCCGAATATATGAAATCCATGACAAAACCTTCAGTAAGGATTTTAATGTGTGGGTTTTGATCAAGGTTCATACCAAATTTTTAGCTGCGATGCGAACTAAAGTGAGAAACCTCTATCGGCGAATAATATTATTACATAACATGAAATTTTTGTGCGCTTAAACGTAAGTAAACAGATTTTTTGACAAAACATGCTCGAAGGTTCTGGCCCTACAGATTGAAAAAATAACCTTTTTCTGCAATGATTGACTTATACCTTATCAAGTATGGCTATTTACTAAATATTTACAACAATAAGACAATCATCAAACATTATTGTGCCAATAGAAAAACGTTTAATAAATTATACCCGTAAAAAATACAAAGTTTGACCTTCATTGACCTCTGCTGACCAAAAAATTAATTTGAACAATTTTAAATATTTTTTATTTAGAAGACCCTTAAATAAACTTTGGTTACATACCATGCTTACTAAATTTTAAAAGTACATTTTTTTAAATTAAATTTTTATTACATTTTCATTTCGGGGGTGATTAGACCCAACCCACCATATGGGGATTTTAGGAGGGATTCTTTTTTGGGTTATTAAGTGTTTTTTTTTTTTTTTTTAATCCAATGATACCAAAATTTGCTTCTGTTGCAGTTTTGTCCTATAGGTTTTGGCCTCAAATTTGCGGATAGTCCCCGGACTAGTTGCGGCGGGGAGTCCGAGAGTAACTATCACCAAATAGTATTAAAAATTCTCCTACAATAGAAGTTTTTAAGGAATTTTTCGATTTTTCTTTTGCACCTTATTCAGCTGAGTGTACGTTAAACTGCGCAGCGGAGTATTTAACAGCCCATCTCATCAATGCTATGTTGTACAGTGTAAGATGTTTAAAAAAACGCCCTACGTGTCTGCTAATCTTTGTGTTTGAACTTAATTTTCGATCCAGTTTTAACCAGTTGAGCTCAAGTTTTGGACTAATTTATACTCTCAGACATTTTTATTTGTGACAAAAATCAATTTTCAAATCATTTTTATCTTCAAAATTACGTTCACCAACTAGGATCCCCTAAATTTTCTACAATTCGACACATTTGCCCAAAGAAATGGGATTTAAGGGTTGAAGTTTTTAAGTCACTGTTGGGCAACATTGGTTTTCGAATTCAGCGTAAAATTACCTTTAAGAAAAGTCATGTTGCCCGCTTTTAACACGAAATCGGCGCACTTTCAACGATTAACATTGAAGTCCCATACCGCGTGGAACTAGGCTAATGGGTAAAGCAACGTTAGCCCAAGGCCATCAGCTGGCTTTGTTGTGACACGCAAATATCGCACGAAACCAAACCGTAAAGAACGACAATGTTGTAATTTTAGTAATATATTGACGCAAAACGATTATTAAATGATGGACCTGATCCTAGGATATACATTGGACCAGAAAGATGATGTATAACCTACAAAATGTCTAGCCTAGGACGTCACATTGACGTATTGAAAAAACAAATTAAAATACACACGCACCAGTAATGTTTAGAAAGATTAATAAAATGAGCCAGGTCCTAGCGTAAAACGTTGATGAAAATACGAAAAGGTCACTTTACTAGATGAATAATAGTTTGTTAAAATAAAATTTGATGAAAATATATAAACAACATTGACAAAATCACAGCCATGACAACATGTGTACGCGATTCCAAATCTACCCCCCCCCGCACACCTGGGAGAGTGCAAAAGCGGGCCCTAAACAAAAGTTGAACCCCGCACAATGAGAGCCAAGGTATGGGTTTTATTTCTCCATTTTCAAGTTGTTTAAATCTCCGCTGGATAATTCGGGGAAATTAAATTTTAAAAAATTTTACGTATTCCGAAAATGTTAATACAAGGAATATGTTTTTTTTTTATAAAAGAGGTTGTCGGGGGGTTTTGTATATGTCGTTCGCTTTCAAATATCTATACGGAGGGAAGGGGGCGAAATGGTCATCTAATTGATGTGGAATGATGAAAGTGGTACTAGACTATTGAGAATTTTCTTTTTTAAATGTTGAATGCAGATGATTATTATAAATTTTCATTTAAAAATAGAGGAGAAGAAATTAACAAAGAAAATAGTTTAGAATGAATCTATTGTAGGACACTTGTTGTTTTTTGGACAAGAATAAACGATCAAAGATTAAAATAATTTAAATGCAATAGAAAAGGGATGAATAACAGGTCTATATGGATGATGAACAAAGAGCCAAATAAACAATGAAATACATGACACCTAGACCAACTAGAATATATTTAATTGGATGAGCGTAGCGAGCGAAGCGAAGATTCCATTTCACTACACTGGAGAAAAAAATCCGGAATGTTTTTTTTTTTTTTTTTTTTCTGTATTTTTGTCTGTTTGTCCACACGATTCCGGCTAAACCAATACTCCAATTGCGATGAAATTTTATGGGGGCCTTCGAAATCTCTGAACTTAGAACTGCCACGTTTTTGAGCGCAATCGAAAAATTATTTCTAATGAAAATCGCAAATTTACGATTTTTTTCGATTTTTAAAAAATTTCTTCGACTTATAACATCTACATGCTTAATCCGATTTTAATGATTTTTTTACAGAACCTTAATTTTATGAATTAAGATATTCGTGTGAAATTTGAGAACAATCGAAAAATTATTTCTCATGAAAATCGCAATTTTACACTTTTTTCTTTTTTAAAACAATTCTTTGACTTATAACACCTATATGCTTTATCCTATTGTAATAATTTTTTCACAGAACCTTAATTTTATAAATTCATATATTTGTGTAAAATTTGTGCGCAATCAAATAATTATTTCTTATGAAAATTTCAATGTTACGATTTTTTCCTTTTTCTAAATTACAATTAATTAAAAAAAATTAAATTTAAGTTAATTTTTCATTTAATTTAATTTAATTTAAAAAAAAATCTTCAACTTAGTAATGATTTTTTCACAGAACAACAGAAAATCCGCATAACACATGGCAGCTCAATGCACCAATTACGCTCATCCAACAACGCGGCGGGACTTAAGCGTTTTCCTAGTTTTAATGTTTTTATTTTATTTTTCAATGCAGATGATGAGGATTTTTTTTACACTCTAATAACAAAGATGTACATTTTAAAAAATGCATAATACTTTTGATGGATCAAAACCAAAATCTTGTTAATGTTGGACTAGAGTGTATTTTTATTGCATGTAAATTTATTTAAAAAAATTACGATTCCGAAAATGTGCATGGAATTTTTAAAAGCGGTAACGTTTGGCAAATGCGATTTCCCAATCAAATATCTATACGGAGGGGGGAGATGAAATAATGGACACCTAATCAATGTACAAGCCCCACAGGCATAGGGACAAGGGCGATGGCAAGAGGCAGCACTATAGTATTACAAATCATCACCATTGGAAGAGTGTAATTTTACTAGTGCCATTTACTCTTGGATGGAGTCGAACAAGCAAGAGATGAACGTTTTATAAAAGAAAATCGAGGTGCGACACATTGTCTATCAAAAATGACAGACGCTACTAGTGTAACAGATACACAAGCAATCGAGTGTCGATGTTTGCTGGTCAATAATAAATAATCAAAGGTTAAATTAATGTATAATGTTTTTAATTTTTTGATGGAGCCAAAAATCAAATTTGGTTAATGTTGGACTAGCGTACATTTTTATTGTATGAAAATTTATAAAAAAATTCTACAGTCTCAAAAATATATACAGGATGTATTAAAGACGCAACGTTTGGTCAATGCCATTTCTAAATCAAATATCTATACGGAGGGAAGGGGGCGAAATGGTTATTTAATTGATGTGGAATGATGTTTTATAGACTAGACATAAATCAATAAAAAAATGAATAAATTTTTATTTACCCACTAAGTTTGAATATAATTGATTTTCAGTGGGGGACATGTGTGATGGACGTACGAGTCACACGTAGACCACTCGAGTAACGTATACGTTGAAGATGTAGAGACACAAGCACTAGAGTGTTGATGTATGCTGGCCGAGAATTCACGTTGCAAGGTTAGAAAAGAGACGAATATCGTAGAGGAAAAAACGTTTAAAGATGATTTGATTTTTCAATGGATCAAATGACAAAAACTTGTAATGTTGAACCAGAGTGTATTTTTTATTGCATGTAAATTAATAAAAAAAAATTACGATTCCGAAAATGTATATAGGATACATAAAAGACTCGTCGTTGAGCCAATGCCATTTACAATTCAAATATCTATACGGAAGAAATGGACACTATAGATTGTTGTACAATGGTGTATATTTTATATAGACTAGGGGACATGTAGTAGACGATGAAAGCAAGAGTCTCACGTTGCTTGCAAGAAAATCGAGACGTGACACTAGACTATCGAGAGAATTAGCATGTAGTTGATGATTTACATGTAAAAAATTTTATAAACGTAGACGAGACGATGAAATTACCAAACAACATGTTTTTAAATGACCATATACTGGAATGACAAGATGATATAGAATACACTATCCAAGGTTGTATTAAATTTGAAAGGTAAAACTAGACGGACGATAATTAATTAAATACACGACACTAGACTGACTAGAGTACATTTCATTTTAATGTTGTATTTTGACTTTTAATGTAGACGGTTATGTAATGATTTGATTTTTTTTCTATAGATTAAAAACCAAAAGATTGTTTATAATGCATTTTTATTGAATGTAAATTAATAGAAAAAATTTACGATTCCGAAAATGTATATAGGATACATAAAAGACTCGTCGTTGAGCCAATGCCAAATCGCAATCATGGTGGTTTCAAGTCGGTATGGCAGATACAAGGTAAACATTTTGACTAGTGTCAATTTTGTCAATGTGTAAATTTAGAGAATTTACATTTTGTCGTTGGAATGTATACTGTTGAACCATATCGAAAGAGTCTTTTTTTTTTTAAAGTCTAGTCTCGACGTTTAAGGGAAAAAGAGTTTTTTTTTTTTTTTTCGGTACATTTTAAATCAAAGCAAGATACAGATGTAAATTTATTTTACATTTTTAATTTTAAAAAAATGCCAAGGTGTGTGCAGTGTGACTGGCGTAACCAAACCACAAACATTACCGATTTTAGCCACGGACAGATGAATGTAATAATTTTTATTAGGTTGGTGTCGTGTGGAAAAATCACAGCCACCGAAACAGTCACACACGGCCGACCAAGGGAACTTTTTTGTCGAATTATTGGCAACGCGACAATGACGAGAAAAAACAAAAGATTTTCTTGCACGCCAATATTGTGAACTCTAGTTTTTCAAAAAGTGTTGCGAAAAGAAAAAATAATGTCGCTGTTGGAACTCCACGGTAAGTAGATTTTAATTGTTTATAACTTGCAAATGTTGTAATGTGTACAATTTAAATCAATTTGTTTGTCGAATACAAGTAAAATGTGTGCATCTTGTTTCGAATTTCCAGACGATTGCGACGAGTTTGACTTTGAGGGAAACGCCGACAGTTATGAAGTCGTGGATGAATACCATGAAGAGAAAGTCCAAAAGAAACGTCGACGCAAGGGAAAGGGAGGAGAAAAAAGAGCCGCCATGGGTAAGTTAATTGCGTAATATGTGCACTGTGGTGCGCGCAACAAAAACATTACGGAACCAAATGATTGTGTAGTGGTATTAATTGATGGTTGTTTATTTCTTTACAGCGCTGCTTGCACAAGCGAGAGCTTTAAAAGGCAACAATTTAGTCCAAGACCTGCGTACGGTCCTAGATGAGAAGGAGAGGGATACATTCAGGAAAGAGGTAGCAAAAGGCAAGAAGAGAAGTGGAGCAAAAGAAGTGAAGCTGATGCAGACTGAACGTGTGTACGTTAGCGGCGGTAAAGGAAGGGTATATGTGATGGACAAGGAAACGAGAGTGGGCAAATGGAAGACGGCAAACGCGGCAAGAGGGCATGGTAACTGGAAGAGGCGGGACGGTGACGGGAAGCGAGAAGAAACCGGGGTTGGGAGGCGAGACGGCGACAAGAAACGAAGGGTCGGAGATGAGAAGAGGCGAGACGGGGGTCGAGTAAAGAAACGGGAAGACTGTGGTTGCGACCAACAGAAGGGGAGAAAACGAGACGATGACGAAGGCTACGAGGGAATAAAGAAGGGGAAAGGCGGGAGCGGGAATATATTCATATATCTTTGAATCGAAATGTGTAGAAAAGATTAATAAAATGTAAATGCACAGATTTCATCTTGTTTTTGTTTTTAATTTTATGTTGTTGGCTTTGTTTACATTTTCCCACTGCCCACTCGACAATGTATCGTTTCAACTAGATTACTTTATTGTTTCTTGTTGTTGTTGTTGTTGTTTTTTATAAATTTATCATTTTATTTCAAATTTTACAAGGTACCCTAGATTTCCGCCAGGTTTTCCTGTCGCACAAGTAGTTTTGTAATTTGTCCGCCAGGTTTAAAATGTAGACGGTATTGCAAAAAACCACTATACGGAGACGAAACGTAAACAAAGACAAGCGACTGTCGAGGTATATTTTCAAAGGCTTTTTTTATTAATTTAAAACTTGATTCGTCATGATTCAATAGTGAGATTGTCTTTAATCAACACATTTTTAATTTTTCCCCAATATTTGACTACATTTTTAATTTTAAAAACCACGAAAGGTGACTCTAGTGAAACACATTTGCCAGAATGTTTACAGAACCACCGTGGCACAGACGATAGCACGGCGAGGTACCGCGCAGACGGCCGGGGTTCGATGCCGGTTCGTGTTTAAATTATTTTAAAATTTTTTTTTTATCAAACCCAATAGCAAGAAGAGGACTTTTGTGCAAAGGTTTTTATTTAAAAATGTCTTAAAATTGTTTACGACACGTTTATTATTTATAAAATTTAATTTAAAAATAATCAAGTCAATCTATGGGAATACATGTTTTATACTTTCTACATGATGAATATATTTACAATGTGTAGTAGGATTAAAATGTTGGTATACATGAAAAAAAAATCTGGCAATAGGCGTGCTTGGCTACAGGTTGTACTCTAGAATCTAGATGTTTCCCTTGTAGAGTAGTAGATTTCATCTTTTAAGAATTTATTGTATTGTATTGTGTGTGATTGTATTTTTTTATCTCTTGTGCAAGTTTATTGAAAAAGTGTGGAAAGACAAGAAGTGTGATGAGAAAAGAGATGGTAACAAGCTGGTGGAACGACAAAGTAAAGGAGAGTGTACAACCGAAAAATAGAACATGGAGAGAACAGATGAAAAGAGAGCTAAAGCGGCCGTCACACGATTGAGAAAATCGCGCGAGTTGGCTCGCGCGAGTTTATTACCATCCTTGTCACACGACAGACAATGAAGGTAACAACAACGCCACCTATTGGTGTTCACTGGTCACGTGTTATGGTAGTGGGTTCTGATTGGCTCTCGCTACCTCGACTCGCTAGGAAGTTGAACAAGCTGGACATTTTTCGTGGCGAGCGCGAGCTCGCGCTCGCTGGCTCACCGTCTGACGGGGAGGCGGTGAGTTCCATGTAAACAAGTGTAGGCCTACTCCCAGAGAGTTACTCGCGCGAGCCAACTCGCGCGATTTTCTCGATCGTCTGACAGGCGCTTAAGCTTACAAAAAACGCAAAGAGGGAAGCACAAAGAACGGTTAAAGAAGAGAAGGCAGAAGATTGGAAAAAGTTTTCAAGAAACTGGAGAAGGAAACTAAAAGATGTTGTATGGTATAGTAAAGAGTAAGAGGAAGGAAAGAGGGGGACAAAGGTACCCAACGGATGACTCGGAGAGACTCGTTACAGATGCAGAGGAGATTATGGAAACTTGCAGAGTATTTCAATCAATTGCCGAATGCAGGAGCAGATGCAGAAGGCAGAGATGTAGAGTTGGAAGGGGTGGCGGAAGAAGAAGATGAGAATGGACCGACCCGACAAGAAGTGGAGACGGCATTAAAAAGGATGACGAATGGGAAGACTGTAGGAGCTGTTGGCAAACTGGTGGTGGAAATGATGAAAGCTGGGGGCCCAGCCCAGTTGCTATATGCATTGGCTATACAGAGTGATTAGAGTGGTATGGAGGGAAAAGAAGGTGCCGAGAGATTGGGAGAAAGGAGTGATTGTACCAATATACAAGAAGGGTGATTTTAAAAAAATGTAGTAACTACAGGGGGATCACTTTACTATGTCACACACACAGTTTGGGCTGTAGGGGTGGTACCAAATAACACAAGGACCGAGGTAGAAAAGTGTGCTGTCACCACTGCTAATTGGATGAGCGTAGCGAGCGAAGCGAAGATTCCATTTCACTACACTGGAGAAAAAAATCCGGAATTTTTTTTTTTCTTTCTTTCTTTCTTTCTTTCTGTATTTTTGTCTGTTTGTTAGCACGATTCCGGATAAACCGATACTCCAATTGCGATGAAATTTTATGGAGGCCTTCAAAATCTCTGAACTTAGAACTGCCACGTTTTTGAGCGCCATCGAAAAATTATTTCTCATAAAAATCGCAATTTTACGATTTTTTTCGATTTTTTGAAAATTTATTTTACTTATAACATCTACATGCTTTATCCGATTTTAATGATTTTTTCACAGAACCTTAATTTTATGAATTAAGATATTCGTGTGAAATTTGAGCACAATCGAAAAATTATTTCTAATGAAAATAGAAACTTTGTGGGTTTTTTCTTTTTTTAAACAATTTTTTTACTTATTACACCTACATGCTTGATCCTATTGTAATAAGTTTTTCACAGAACCTTAATTTTATTAATTTATATATTCGTGTGAAATTTGAGCGCAATCGAATAATTATTTCTTATAAAAATCCCAATTTTTTGATTGGAACTTTTTCTGAGTTTTGTAAAAGATGGAACGAATAATGTGTTTTAATAAAAAATAATATGATCCATCAGTTCTTGTCTTGGGAGTTTGTAAACGGAGACTTTGGAGCCGTCCTAGCAACGAAGCACATAATATATTCAGAGTTGTTTGGAATCGGCCTTGTTGATTCTGGCGTTGATCCGCGGGTGTTTGCACTGTCCATACCACTTATTGCTACATTTCCTATTAAAAAATATTAATCTCTGGTTGGTTTTTGCTCATACTCTTCGATTGAGTCGGGGCCTACAGAGTTGGCTTGGTCGCTTTGATTTACTGTACCCCAATGAAAATCAGTTTTTATAACTTGGAGGGTGTGCTGGTGTGAGAAAAGGTTTATTTATTTATCAAAAGTTGGAGATTTTAAAAATTTCTATAAAAAAATTCTTTAAAGATGTAGATATTATTTTAGTATGTTTAGATGTCTAATGTACGTATAATGTAGATGATGATGAATTACAAGACTAGTTTACGTAATGGGGGGCCCCGCCCCCCAACCCCCGGCCGGGGCTGCCGCCCCTGGACCCCGCTCCTACACGACTATTCCGCGACGGTTCGTTTTCCGCCTAAAGTAGTTTTAGAGCACGTACTGTGATGGATGAATAAACATTGTTTAGGATTAAATTTACACACAATAACGGTAGACTTGTTACAAGCCTAGTTGATGGTTTGAACAAATAAGACTCGAATACCTGAAGGTTGTGCAGGTAGACTTGTTGATGTTGTTGTTGTTGTTGTTGTTGTTGTTGTCGTTGTTGTTGTAGTGCGAGAGTCGCTTGTTGCCGAGGAGACTTGGGAAACGAGGCGGAACAAGACGATCTGGAAGAGCGTACATGTAGGCAAAAAGAGACGTGTTGTAATGCCGAGAGTGAAAATGTATTGAAATGTCGCAAATTTAACAAAAGTTGTAGTAGTAGTAATAGTAGTATATATTTGTACATTATGAAGATTTTTCATGTAATAAAAGTTGAAATAAATAACCCGTGTATATTTTTGTATTTATTGTAATTGATGTTGGAATATTGTAATGTATTGTCGAACAAGATGTTTGGGAAAAGTGTTTTTGGGAATCGAATCACATATGATTTGCAAATTAAAGTGTGAGAAAGAAATATCTAACATGATTAAATTTAAAGTTTCAATTAAAGTTGAATGTTGGTGACGTACAAAAACAAGACTAGAGTGGGGGGTAAATAAATTGAAAAATGCGTATAGAAATTAAACTGGACAAGTTGAAAATTATTAAACTTTTAGTCTATTTACATACAATACAAAGGTACATGCAGAGTCTAGTAGGCCTATAGTCGCAGATGGCCAACACGGTTACGAGGAAGAAGAGACGAGAAGAAACTTGATCACTGGGCCCCTAGACGACACCTGTGGACAAGACCAAGGTAGGGTAGTATAGTCTAGAGTTTTATTGCATTGAGTTACGAGGTATGAAGTGGCCAAGAAACACTAAATTAAAATAGAAATTATATTGTGACTATTTTTCATTTAGATTTATATAAGGGAGGAATTGAATTGGGTAGGCTACCGAAAAGCAGTTGAATGAAGAAAAAAGGGTGCCTACTAGGCATTGGACTATAGATGTCAGAAATGGGTCTAGGTACCACCTAAATGTATTGACAATTAAATGCGAAAAAACACCAATTTAAAGGTTAAATTATTAATGTGCCATTTCCCAATTAGATATCTATACGTAAAGGGGTAGAAATGGGCACCTAATCAATGCAGAATGTAGGTAATACTAGACTGGCTAGAACTAGGACAATGAGGTCTAGGTACACTCACATGTACACAAGTGTAGAAAGTTTATGACCAAAAACAAGTATTTAAAGGTTAAATTATTAATGTGCCATTTCCCAATTAAATATCTATACGTAAAGGGGTTGAATTGGGCACAAGATGACGCAGAATGATTGGGCCATACTACTAGACTGGCTAGGACTAGGACAATGTCTAGGCACACGCACACACAAGTAGGGCCTACCGGTACAAACAATGTCAGGCCAAAAACAAGCATTTAAAGGTTAAATTATTAATGTGCCATTTCCCATTCAAATATATATACGTAAAGGGGATGAATTGGGCACAAGATGAAGTAGCACCCTAGGCCTAGGTCTAGACGATAGACACAAGAGTCGCACGTAGGCCTAGCCTAGGGCCTGCTCAAACAACTCGAGACTAGGTACTACACTGTCGAGAATCACCATTTTAAGCTTTGATTTTGCTGAATCGCAATCAAATGAAACACGTAAGGGATGAATCGGGTACTACATGATGATGTGAAATGTTGCTAGGTCTAGACCTAGTGACATTGGTAAACGAGCAACGTCAACCCAAGGCCATCAGCTGGCTTTATTGTGACACGCACGTATCACACGAAACCAAACCGTAAAGAACGACAATGTTGTAATTTTAGTAATATATTGACGCAAAACGATTATTAAATGATGGACCTGGTCCTAGGATATACATTTGGACCAGAAAGATGATGTATAACCTACAAAATGTCTAGCCTAGGACGTCACATTGACGTATTGAAAAAACAAATTAAAATACACACGCACCAGTAATGTTTAGAAAGATTAATAAAATTAGCCGGGTCCTAGCGCAAAACGTTGATGTAAAAGCGGAAAAGGTCACTTTACTAGATGAATAATAGTTTGTTGAAATAAAATTTGATGAAAATATATAAACAACATTGACAAAATCACAGCCATGGTAAAGCAAGGATACTAATATATTTACGTTTGGTAAAGTGTGTACGCGATTCGAGCTCGACCCACAGCCACTGCCAGTTTTATCAGCGGTACCAACTGGAGAAGAAATGGAAAAGAGCGCGCTAAAATTCAAAATTGTTGATACCACATGTAAAGTAATATTAATGACTCGTTGTTTATATTCAATGATTGTTCCTAAATTATTTGGGCTCTAGTATTGATTTTATTTCATTTCCTATTTTTATGTAAGTAGATGTCACCGACTTGGAGTTAATTTTATTGCATGTAAATTTATAAAAAAAAATTACGTTTTCAAAAATGTATGTAGAATGTTTAAAAGAGTTGTAGTTTGGTATATGCCATATCGCATTCAAATATCTATACGGAAGGTATACGTGTATCTAATTAATGTACGATGGTGTTTTTATAGTCTGAAACCAACTAGATAATAATCATCATCATTTGGGGATGTTGCATTATACTAGTGTCGTTTACATTTGGATGGGGTTGAACCTAATGCTTTTCTATTGCATATGTCCCACTTTGGACCTAGACGATGAAAGCAAGAGTATCTTGATCTATACAAGAAAATTACACTACAATTACAATTAATAACAAGATGTGAAGAAATTATCAACGAAATTTTTTTTTTGAAACGAAGCTATGGTAGATTTTACTAGAATGTCCAAGATGATGTAGAGAGTACACAAACAATCGAGTGCCTGGTGACCAAGAATACACGATTCAAGGTTAAATCAATTTAAAATGTAATTGAAAAGGGACTAGATGGGTGATGAACAAAGAGACTAATGTTTTGGAAAAACAACGAAATGCACGACTCCTAGACAGTCTAGAATATATTTAATTTTAATGTTTAATTTTGTATTTTAATGCAAATGAGTTTTTAATTTTTTGTCCCACATTCCAATAAGAAAGATGTGGTGGTATTTATTTTTTCAATGGATCAAAATTCAAATTTTGTTAATGTTGAACCAGAGTGTATTTTTATTGCGTGTAAATTAATAAAAAAAAATTACGTTTTTGAAAATGTATGCAGAATGGTTAAAAGAGTTGTAGTTTTGTATATGCCATATCGCATTCAAATATCTATACGGAAGGTAATGGGGGCGAAATGGTTATTTAATTGATGTGGAATGATGAAAGCGGTACTAGATTATCGAGAATTTTATTTATCAAATGTTGAATGCAGACGATTATTATAAATTTCCATTTGAAAATAGAGGAGAAGAAATTGACAAAGAAAATAAACGATCCAAGTTTAAAATAATTTAAATGCAATAGAAAAGGGATGAATAACAGGGCTATATGGATGATGAACAAAGAGCCAAATAAACAATGAAATACATGACACCTAGACCAACTAGAATATATTTAATTTTAATGTTTTTATTTTATTTTTCAAAGATGTTGAGGATTTTTTTCTACATTCTAATAACAAAGATGTACATTTTAAAAAATGCATAATACTTTTTGATGGATCAAAACCAAAATCTTGTTAATGTTGGACTAGAGTGTATTTTTATTGTATGTAAATTTATTTTAAAAAAATTACGACTCGGAAAATGTGCATGGAATTTTTAAAAGCGGTAACGTTTGGCAAATGCGATTTCCACATCAAATATCTATACGGAGGGGGGAGATGAAATAATGGACACCTAATTAATGTACGATAAAATATGTGTTGTTGACTAACCCCACAGGCATAGGGACAAGGACGATGGCAAGAGGCAGCACTATAGTATTACAAATCATCACCATTGGAAGAGTGTAATTTTACTAGTGTCGTTTACTCTTGGACGGAGTCGAACAAGCAAGAGTCGAACGTTTTATAAAAGAAAATCGAGATGCGACACATTGTCTATCAAAAATATGACAGACTCTACTAGTACAGATACACAAGCAATCGAGTGTCGATGTTTGATGGTCAATAATAAACAATTATAGGTTAAAATAATGCATAATGTTTTTAATTTTTTATGATGGAGCCAAAAATCAAATCTTGTTAATGTTGGACCAGAGTGTATTTTTATTGAACGTCTTGAATGTCTCTCGAGTGCCTGTAAAAAAAATTGTAAATCTGGCGACACTCGTAGACGGCACGTCGGTGGGACTCGAGTCGGAAACCTTTCGGCGTCGGATGTACCGAGGACCGAGCATAGCCTCCGGGTCGGGCAACACGAGTTTACTCAAAGTGCGACAAGAGCTACGTAGGTGTGTGGCACACCAATTATGAAGGAAATGAGCCGACGCGTCGATTGGCGACGTAAAAACCATAGGTTATTTACTAAAAAATAATGAAAATTTCTAAATAAAATTTACATTTAAAAAAAATGTAAAACACTATTTCGCCACCACATGTAGTCGAGGCAATGTCGATTCACAATTAAATTTTATAAACGTAAACAAAAAAAAAATGTAAAAAGAATTTAGTCATTGTGGATTCGAACTCGGTTCATTCATGTCCACTTGTGCTCCACAGCCAATGACGTTACCAACCGTGCCAATGTGACTGTGTACAAGACTTGAGTTTTTTGTCCTACTAGAGATACATTTGATGCATTTGTTTTTAATTTTTATCATGGCATAATGATGATTATAGTTTAAAATTGTTTATTTAATTAATTACGAGCATCATCTACAGTTTAATAGAACAAGAAAGTGCATTCCAAGAGTTTAAAACATGACGCACAGTTTTTGGCCTTGTTTACATTTTCCCACTGCACACTAGACAATGTATCGTTTCAACAAGATTTTATTTTTATTTCTTGTTGTTGTTGTTGATTAATTTGTTTTTTTTATTTATTTCGAGGTACCCTAGATTTCCGCCAGATTTTGGCTGTCGCACAAATAGTTTGCAATTTGTCCGCCAGGTGTAAACTGTAGACGGTATTGCAAAAAAACCACGTTACGTAATAGCATGCAGTTATTTTTGATTTTGCAATCATATATCCATACGGAGACGAAACGTAAACAAAGACAAGCGACAACCGACTAGATTTTCTTTACTCGATTTTATCAATTTAAATACAATTTCGAGACGATCCAATAGTGAAATTGTCTTTATTTAATACATTTTTAATTTTATCTACAATATTTAACAATATATTCAAGTAGAGAATATCGCCAAAGGTGGCTCAAATGGCACACTTTAACAAGATTCTTTACAGAACCACAGTAGCACAGACGATAGCACGGTGAGCTACCGTGCAGACGGTCGGGGTTCGATGACGGCTCATGTATTATTATATATTTTTTTTTTTACCAAACCGAGTAGCAAGAGGTAAACTTTTTATAAAGGTTTCCATTTAAAAATGTATTACATTTGTTTACGGCACGTTTAATTAAACGATGAAAGAAATGGAAAATATTCAAGGACAATCTATGAAACAAGTTTAATTTTTATCACATTTTATAGATTTTTATATAATTAAAACATTTACAACAATGTATTTAATTATTTTTTAAATTTCTTACACTATACAGACTCTTGTCGATGTGGAAATTTCTAAAAAAAATTCCAATTTTCAAAAAGTAGTTGAAAATGTCGATTGGACGTTTGGTTTGGCAAATGCGATTTCCACATCAAATATCCATAATATGTTAAATTTTACAAATTGCCTACCAGTTTACATACACTCTGGACAGTCTTTCTAAACATTTTTATTGTATGCAAATTTTTTTTTAAAAATTAAATTTCCAAAAATCAAAAGTACGTTCCAATATCTAGCACCATTTTCTATATGCTATATCGTAATCAAGCATCTATACGTGAATTGTCTACATGTTTAATGGTACACATTTCGTATTGGGATCAATTTTTATGTCGCGGAAATTTAAAAAAAAAATTACAATTACAAAAATGTAGACTACATTTCAAAGGAAAATAATTTTTCTGGTAATTTTGGTGGAGGTGCCGGGTCTCACAATGTCATTGTTGGATGAGCGAAGCGAAGACTTCAATTCACTGACCCCCAAAAAATTTAGCTGGTGTTTTTTTTTTGTTTTTTTTGTTTTTTTGTTTGTTTTTTGTCTGTTTTTAACTCTCTACGGAAACGGCCCAAAACCATTTGATGAAAAAATTACAGACCTTCGAATTAGAAATTAGGGAGTATTTGTTTTGGGACAATCGAAGAAAAATTTTTTCTGAATATGACTTTTTGTTTTTTCATTTTTGGTGCAATTTTTTGTGCCATTTGGGCCAAAACTGACCAAAAGGGTGGGGTAAATTCATATTTCACATGGACATTAAAAATTTAGAGTTTGCTTTCCAAAAAAAAATTGAAAAAAATAGTCAGAATCGAGAAAATAAAGCTTTTTTTAAAACGTTTTTTGACTTTTTGTGCGATATTTTCGTGCCCTTTGGGGCCAATTCTGACCAAAAAAAAAAAAAAACTTCATTTCCAAATGACATTAAGGGTTTTGGTTATTAGTACTTTTGAAAGAAAAAATTGAAAAATTTAAAACAAGAATTCTGAAAAAAAGTTTTTACAAATTTTTACAATTACCCAAGAAAAAAACAAAAAAACTTTACAACATTAAACCCACAATGCGTAGGGAGCAAAAAAAAGCACTTGCAAAAGTAAAGATATCCCACGCATACTAAAACCTTTAAAAAGCTCATCCATCAAACGGGCGGGACTTAAGCGTTTTCTAGTTTAAAATAACCATAATACACACGATACACTGTACATTATATCGTTGATGATGCACATTTTCTTTTATAAAATGTAAATTTTTTCAAATGTAAAATATTTACAGGTTTTTCCCCTCGTCTATTGATAGCCAAAATATTTCTATGATAAATTAAAATCATCATTTATTGTACGGACGGAATGCACTATAGACTAGGGAATCTATTTTTACATAGTGAAAATTTCTACGTACAATTTACATTATTAAACATGTAAAATACATTTCGCCACCACGTGTCGTTTAGACAATGGTATTTCACAATTAGATTTTATTTAGGTGCACGCTAGTGCACCGCTGCCAAGCAAGCATGCGCTAGAACACTCAAGGCACCTTATACTGCAAGCAGAGTTGGGCCGTTTTCGAGGCATCGCACAGGCTACACGGGATGTGACATGAAGTTAAAAACCGTCTTAATCGGGGGGGTTTGGGTACCTGACAACATATATTAAATTTGGTTGAGGTAAGACTATCCTTTCTGGGCGAAAACGTGGGTTGAAACATGCTTAAAATCACTTTCAGGATGTTAGTTACTCCCTACTACTACTACTACTACTACTCCTCCTCCTCCTCCTACTACTATATAATTCGCCAATTCAACATAAGCAACGATTGTGCACGAACGGGTGAATGTACACCATTCAAACTTTGCATGGATATTGAACTATGAGTTCTTCGCAAACCTTTAGAAAAAAAAGTGTAAAAAGTTAACGGGGAGTCATGCAAATTGGCAATTTCATATTAATGATTGTACATAAATAATTATTGTTATATATAAGTAAAAGTGAAGATAAAAGAGATATACTGCGTGTTATTAGTCTTAAAAGCCAATAGTCATATATTAAACTTCTTGTTCTTTGTTATATTTCAAAGATTAACACCGCCAAGTAAAATGTGCAGCGGAGCCGCGGGGAGTATGCGTGCGTGTCGTTTACGTCTCTCTCTCTCTCTCTCTCTCTCTCTCTCTCTCTCTCTCTCTCTCAATCTCTCTCTCCTCTCCTCTCCTCTCTCGCTCTCTCTCCTCTCTTAAGTGTTTCGTTTATATTTTTAAGAAAGATTCAGAACGATGTCTCATACCATTGCTCAGACGGCGAGCCAGGCATCTGTCAAAAAGTGTTGGTGGTGGTAGATGCCTACGCAACAAGAGCGTGCGGCAAGGATCGAACCTCCTAAGAAGAGGTGGTCAATACCGGTGACAAGCACAATAATTTAAATTTACTTTGACAGCAATTAGAAAATATGACATTTCGGCAATATATATCTGGCGTGTGTCGTGAGTGCTAGTGGTGGACGAATTATTAAATATAACAATGCAACCTAAATTTAATTGGCGCGAGTGGCGGAGGAAATATTTAACATTTAACCTGGTTTTAAGTTATGGATTACTAACGATGAATTTATTATATCTATAACAACAAGTAGCTATAGCGCCAAACTTAAAAAAAGTATTGAAATCCCACACTTACAAAAACTTGTAAAAAGCCTGCCAAGCCTTTCACACCTAAAAGGTTTGAGATATACTTGAAGAGCCAAGCGACGTTTCATTCAGCAGTTATGCTGTAAGTATTGATAAGTATTGATATCATTTCGCCCCGTGACTAACGCCAAGCAATGGATTTCAACGTAGTGTTCCTGTACAAAACATAATGGATGGAACATAAATTACAGTCAATTCATAAATCAAAGTATTCAAATATATATTAAATAACACTAATAAAGCTTGGCGCATTGAAAAAAATGTTCTACCCTTTGTGCACGCTCTCCGTTTCTTAGACATTTGTCACACCCCACAGTCTTCGCCAGATATCTACTACCGCAAAGCCACATATTTTCTTTACTGTTTGTATTGTACTTGTCAAACAGTCGGTATTGCATGATGACCTCTTGGTCGGAGGTTCGAACCTTGCCACACGCTCGCCGTTGTCAATGCGACAAGCTTTATTAGTGTTATTTAATATATATTTGAATACTTTGATTTATGAATTGACTGTAATTTATGTTCCATCCATTATGTTTTGTACAGGAACACTACGTTGAAATCCATTGCTTGGCGTTAGTCACGGGGCGAAATGATATCAATACTTTGTAGGGCATAACTGCTGAATGAAACGTCGCTTGGCTCTTCAAGTATATCTCAAACCTTTTAGGTGTGAAAGGCTTGGCAGGCTTTTTACAAGTTTTTGTAAGTGTGGGATATACGTAAACAAAAAAATTTAAAAAAATAAATAATCAACGTGGCTTCGAACCCGGTCCACAAATGTCCAGCTATGCTCCACAGCCAACGACGCTACCAACCGTGCCAATGCGACTTTGTAATAGTCGTGATGTTTCTGTTCCACTAGAGCCACCTCTGACGTATTTGATTTTAATTTTTATTATGGTTTGATGATTGATTATGGTTTAAGATTGTTCATTTTAATTAATCACGTACTTTATTCACCATTTAATAGACTACAAACGTGCATCTAAAGGGTTTAAAACATTCTTATTAATTGACAATGTTTACATTTTCCCACTGCCCACTCGACAATGCACCGTACTTTACAAGGTACGCTAGATTTCCGCCAGGTTTTGGCTGTCGCACAAATAGTTTGTAATTTGTCCGCCAGGTGTAAACTGTAGACGGTATTGCAAAAAAACCACGTTACGTATTATCGAGCAGTTATTTTTGATTTCGCAATCATATATCCATACGGAGACGAAACGTAAACAAAGACAAGCGACAACCGACTAGATTTTCTTTACTCGATTTTATCAATTTAAATACAATTTCGAGACGATCCAATAGTGAAATTGTCTTTATTTAATACATTTTTAATTTTATCTACAATATTTGACAATATATTTAAGCATCAATTAGCGCGAAAGGCAGCCCAAATGGTACACTTTAACTAGATTCTTTATAGAACCACCGTGGCACAGACGATAGCACGACGAGATACGGCGCAGACGATCGGGGTTCGATGCCGGCTTGGATTTAATTTTTTTACATTTTTTTTTACCAAACCCAATAGCAAGAGTTGGACTTTTTGTGTGTATGTGCGGTAAAGTTTTTATTTAAAAAAATGTATTGAAATTGTCTAGTTTTTTTCAAGGTACCAGAGCCGGCACAATGCCAAACTAATTTTTTTTATTCTCGATGAAAATGAAGAATAGAAAGAAAGAAAAAAAAAGAGGATATGTCTTTGGTTAGGTAAATATTATGCGACATTGGGCACGGACAAGCACAAGCGCAGAAATTCACTTACAAAATGTTTTTTTCGGTTTTTTAAATTTTGAGATTTTGGTGGAGGTGCCGGGTAGGTGATTTTAAACATTTAAATTTAAATTTGTTTGCGTACATGGCGGAGGTGCAGGGTCACACAATACACACGCACACGCTAAACAGTAATAATATATATCATATAGATGACGTTTTGTTGATTTTGTATATTTTTATTAAAAATGTGTAACTTTAAAGGGTGAAAAGGTATGATTTTTTAATAAAATGTAGAATAAAATGTGACAAAGACTTTTTGTTGTACAAGTAAATTATCGTGAAACTTGCATACCCCTTTACCTACACTTTGTTTGAATTTTTGTCATTTTTATGCGGTGAAAATTTCTAAAAAAATTCCACATTTTCAAAAATGTAGATAAAATTTCGATACGACTCGTCGTTGAGTCAATGCCGTTTCTAATTCAAATATCCATACGCGAATTACGACTGGTCGACTACACTCTGGAAAGACTTTTTGGATGAGCGTAGCGAGCGTAGCGAGCGAAGCGAAGATTCCATTTCACTACACTGGAGAAAAAAATCCGCGATGTTTTTTTTTTTTTTTTTCTTTTTTTTTTTCTTAATATGTGTTTTTAAAATTTCGTTTAAACGATACCAATGCGATGAAATTTTATGAGATTCTTTCTGAAATCCGAATTAGAACTGCAAGAAATTTAGAGCGCAATCGACTTTGTTTCGATAAAATTGCGACATTGTCACAAATTTTTCGCATTTAAAAATTCTTCACTAAAATGTCTTTCTGTTATTTGAATTTTAAGATTTTGTTGCACGAGACGTAATTTTGAAAATTTTTAAATTTTGCGACTCGAGGGCAGGCAAATATTCTCATAGAAAGTGAAATTATAAGTTTTATCTTTTGTTGAAATTTTGTATTTATAAACAATGTTATCTATGTTGAATTTTTTACAGAAACCTAATTTTTTATGAAAATTAGATTTAAAATTTCAAGACTTTTGTTCGTAATAATTATTCTTGAAATCGCATTACCGTTTTTTACCTTTTTTAAAATTTTAGTCATTATACAGTAAAAAATTCTAAATAATTTTGTATAATTTAATTTAAATTAAAAAATATTCGATGTAATAATCTTGTCAGATCAGAAAATCCTTCTAATCACATCCATGACCAATTACGCTCATCCAACAACGCGGCGGGACTTAAGCGTTTTCCTAGTTTTAACATTTTTATGATTTGTAAAATTCTAAAAAAAATTTACATTTAATTTAATTTAATGTGGAATCGGCCTTGTTGATTCTGGCGTTGATCCGCGGGTGTTCGCACTGTCCATAACACTGATTGCTATATTTCGTATTACAAATATCGATCTTTGGTTGGTTATCGCTCACTCGTCGATTGCGTCGTGGCCTACTGGGTTGGCTCGGTCGCTTTGATTTAAAGTCCCCCCACTGAAAATCAGTTATATAACTGAGTGGGTAGACTCTAAATACAATTTATTTATTTTTATTTATTTATTTAACAAATATTATTTGGCTTTGCACATTTTAGTCTTGATGAGCCCTGCATGTGTACACACATTTTAAGCCTGGCTTCTAATTTGGCAGTGGATCCGCCCCCGCCTACCCAGGCACAAATGTATCTCCTATGATAATATTATGTAACTCCGAAGGTAAGAAAAAGGAAATCAAATATTGTAATTATTGAACTTTTTAAAGATTAGCCGTTGAAAATGTCGGACGTAACGAATCCTCACCACTCAGACCACCTGATAAAAAGAGTCAATGGGGCGTATCAAATGTGGATGTGTTGTTGGCCAGTGTTGGGTAAGTTCCCGCAAAAAGGAACTTTGTTTTTACTTGACCTTCAAAGGGAACTTTTAAAAGTTACAGTTCCTTCACATAAAAAGGAAGTTTTGAGTTCCTGAAATAATAAAAGTCCCTGTTTAAAAGTTACTCTATTGGATAAATTATGGTACATAGGATTGAGGGCGCGATTTTTAAGCCACGTCGTCGCGAGCAAATATATGATAATATATATATATGATATATATGTTGTCCTCCTTTGTAAATCAGTTTTTATAACTGAATAGGATAGACGTTAAATAAATAAATAAAAATAAATAAATGACAGGTTCATCAATATAGGTGACGCCTCCTAAAAATGATATTCTACTATTTTTTATCAACTCATTTTCATATCTGTGTCAGCTAAATACGTTTTCAAATGTAGTGACATGGTGGGTTTTGTCATCTGTAAGAGTGAAAGGAACTTATAGAACTTTATTAAAAGTTCCCCCAAATTTGTAACTTTTGTGTTAAAAGTTCCTCTTTCTAAAACTGGAACGCGTTCTTTAAAAAGTTCCCGAAAAAGTAACGCGTTCCTAGGAACGCGTTACTTTTTAAAAGTTCTTACCCAACACTGTGTTGTACGAAAATGAAGGAAGTAACGAATCCTCACCACTCCAAGAAACGGAAAACAGCAAACTTGCCTCGTCCACACAAAAAAAAAACGCAACACAAGAACCCACACCAGGGTGCAGCTTTTGGCCTGATAATAGTCAGTGTGATAATACGTATATATTACCCCACCATTACCAAATATACAGGCGCGAATTCAAAATGACAGTGTCTTACATATTCAAAGATAAGCCCTTCTTGGTACCTGTGTGTATTTTTGTTTCATTTTAATATTTGAGTGTATACTATGTGCTATAAACTAGGAAGCTTCGCAAACGCTTTTTCAGGCGCGTTGTTGGATGAGCGTAATTGGTGCATTGAGCTGCCATGTGTTCGAATGCTAAATGCGAAATGACCTACCGGTTGACGCGCCCCTGATTCTCATGTCGTCGTCGCAAAAATTATAACAATATTACCAAGCGTGTCTCGCAGGTATTAATGAAAGCCTTTTACAGGTGTAATTAACAAGTAACTATATAGCAACTTGACAACAATTACCTACAATGCGTACGAAAAGCATGTCTTTGGACCTCGAGATTTTTACATTCATACATCCTCATTTAACAAAAATAATTTTGTAATGGAACTTCAAAAAGTAATGAGATCCCACTTATACTAAACCATAGCTATCATTGGACAGAAATGATAAAAAAAAATTCATCCATCAACGCGACTAAAAAAGCGTTCGCAAAGTGGCCTAGCTTATAACATTTGTGGTGGTGACGTGACGATTGTTGTGATTTGAAAAATTATATTAATTCTCCGACTTGCCATTGGATTTCCTCATTTGTACACCTTACATAGTGTATGGCCTGTTTTTTTTCCCATAGGTATACCTAGGGGTATATATTTCTTTCTGGGTATACTCACGTATACCCCTATGACACCACTGCCCCAGTGGTCCTATCCTTTCCACTTATAATAATGTGCAAAACAAAAAATGGTTTTGTCACCAAAGATGTATTACGTCTAGCTTTATTGTCTTCAAACCGGTTGAATATGTCGTTTTCACCTTTTCTGAGGCATTGAACTTCATCCCGTTTAAACTCATAGAAAATCAAACCTTCAACCTTGCAAACGTACTTGTCCCATTGTGCTTCTAAGATAGTTATTTATAGGTAATTTATAATTTCGAAAACGAATTTTCGATGCTGTTTTGATTTTTAATTTGTACTTGGAGAAACACTTTGAATCGAACATCGACGGAAATATTTGGGGGCCCCGGGCAAGCCCGGGCGGTAGTTATGCCACTGGGTGAGGGTGCCGGAATTGGGGAAGCGGCTGTGTTTAGTCGTAGCCTACACACTTTGTAGGCGCTCCTACGCTACACTCAGTCAGGCCCAGGCGACGGAGTCGAATGACAGTCGTCAGACAGTGTCCCACCAATCTTTTTTTTTTTTTTTTTTACTTTTTACCCTACAAAAACTACAGTATTTCGGTATTGCATTCAGCCTGCTGTTTTTTTCTAAAACACACCAAACGCCCTCTTAAAACTTGCGAAACCAGAGAAACAACAAACTTTGATCAAGCCGCTGATTTTGCTTTTAATTTTTATAAAGACTACGTTAAAAATTGCATAATTATTATTTCTTTACAAAATGTTTGCTAAATATTTTGACAATCTCTAGTCGAGAAAGTCGTTGACCCTGCATTAGCTCTGGCTTGCCGGCAATATTATTAAAATAAATGCATGCCAAATTCAAGGATGACGTACATTTCACTCCAATACCGGCTAATTGCCATCGACCATGTGCGTCCAGTTTTTCAGGAGTATAATAACAATTTGTCGTTGGAAACCTGCTCAGGGTGCAATGCATGCCCGTCTTCAGGTGTTGTCTTTCAGCAACAGATCTTTACCACAAAATGCAATGAATAGAAACTGAGAAGAAGACTGTAAAATCGCATCAAAATATAATTAACCCCAACTTAACACACAATATTCTTCGTCGAGCATCTGTTCTGTCGTTGCAACAAAATAGTACTACAACATCTACAATCAAGGCGAAAACGAATAAAACGAAGACAATATTTAGGGTTCAATCCACGGCATAGAAAACACATTATTAGTATATTTACTTAGCGTAGTGTGACTAAATTTGTTTATTAATAATCTCACTATTTAACTATTATATACATGCACTTGCACACTATACTGATGAACCTCCCATCTTCACATTTAATCATTGTGGAGTTGAAAGTGCAATCCACGTTTCATTCAAAATATACACCGTGAAGTAAGTAAATAATACAAATAATTAACCGTTCACAGCAGGATGAAAGTATCATCTACAAACGATATTCTTAATTATTTATTTTAGTTCAGACAAATTAACAATGTATATATGTACACATGGAAGCACAATATGGCCGTACAAAATTATGGCTCCGGTTTTTACCGTGTTCGTATAAAATGCATCTAATCAAATAATATGAATAATATATTATAATAATTTTTGGATGAGCGAAGCGAAGATTCCATTTCACTACACTGGAGAAAAAAATCCGGATTTTTTTTTCTTCTTTCTTTCTTTCTTTTTGTTTGTATTATTGTGTGTCTGTTAGCATGATTCCGGCTAAACCGGTACTCCAATTGCGATGATATATTTTTATGGAGGCCTTCAAAATCTCTAAACCAAGAACTGCCACGTTTTTGAGCGCAATCGAAAAATTATTTCTCATAAAAATCGCAATTTTAAGATTTTTTTCGATTTTTTTTAAAATTTCTTCGACTTACAACACCTACAAGTTTTATCCGAATGTAATGAGTTTTTCACAAAACCTTTATTTTATGAATTAATATATTCGTATGAAATTCGAGCGCAATCAAAAAATTATTTTTCATGAAAATTGCAATTTTACGATTTTTTTTAAAAAACATTCTTTGACTTAAAACGCCTACATACTTTATCCGATTGTAATGATTTTTGCACAGAACCTTAATTTTATGAATTGATATATTCGTGTGAAATTTGAGCGCAATAAAAAAATAATTTTTGATGAAAATCGCAATTTTACGTTTTTTTTATTTTTTTATATTACATTTCGACTTATAACACCTACATGCTTTATCCGATTGTAACGATTTTTAAACAGAACCTTGCTTATATGAATTAATATATTGGTGTGAAATTTGAGCGCAATCGAAAAATAATTTTTCATGAAAATCGCAATTTTACGCTCTATTTCGTTTAAAAAAAATTACGCTCATCCAACAACGCGCCTGAAAAAGCATTTGCAAAGCTTCCTTGTACTAAAATAATAGTCAAGATTTTTGTAATATGGTAATGGTAATGGTTTTCAAGATTGAACAGAAGAATGAAGATCACGTACGGCATGGTTTCCTCCACGAAAGTTTGATTATATCCTCGATTTGGTGTTCCTAATTTTTGGCAAACCTCATATTCGTTTGAGTGGGATCGTATAAAAAATCAGTCTTTTCTATTTGGTTTTCTTTTTTATTTCTTCTTCTCTATTTTTCTTTTCTTTTCGTTTCTTTTTATTTATTTTGTACATTAAATTGATTTTAATTAATTTAACCTTATTATTATTGGATGAACATAGCGAGCGTAGCGAGCGAAGCGAAGATTCCATTTCACTACACTGGAGAAAAAAATCCGAATGTTTTTTTCTTTCTTTCTTTCTTTCTTTCTTTCTTTCTGTTGGTATTATTGTGTGTCTATGGGCACGATTTAGGCTAAACCGATACTCCAATTGGATGAAATTTTATGGAGGCCTTCGAAATCTCTGAACCAAGAACTGCCACGTTTTTGAGCGCAACCGAAAAATTATTTCTCATGAAAATCGCAATTTTACGATTTTTTACAATTAAAAAAAAAAAAAATCGACTTATAACACCTACATGCTTTATCCAAATGTAATAATTTTTTTACATAACCTTAATATTATGAATTTATATATTCGTGTGAAATTCGAGAGCAATCAAAAAATTTTTTCTCATGAAAATTGCAATTTTACGATTTTGCTCGATTTTTTAAAACTTTCTTCGACTTATAACACCTACATGCTTTATCCGATTGTAATGTTTTTTCACAGAACCTTAATTTTATGAATTTATATATTCGTGTGAAATTTGAGCGCAATCAAAAAACAATTTTTTATGAAAATCGCAATTTTACGTTTTTTATTTTTTTATTTTACATTTTTTCGACTTATAACTCCCACATGTTTTATCTGATTCTAACGATTTTTATACAGAACCTTAATTTTATAAATAATATATTGGTGTGAAATTTAAACGCAATCGAAGAATAAATTCTCATGAAAACCGCAATTATACGCTTTTTTTCGTTAAAAAAAATTACGCTCATCCAACAACGCGCCTGAAAAAGCGTTTGCGAAGCTTCCTAGTACAAATAACGCCATGGTGTGGCTCATGACTGATTCAGGAGATTCCAATGTCAAATCCCGTCGTGACCGGAAATCATGACTGGAGGTTTTATCCTAGATTTTCCTCAGTCGTTAATCGGACTTCCCTTCAATATTGTCCTAACTCCAAGCGGGCATGCACTGCACCCTGGTCAGGTTTCCCAAGATAATTTTTTAATTTTTAATCTTAGATAACTCATGTTTTTACAATGGACAACCTCTATTCTCACGCCGTGAAATTCATGTATCTTGCAGATAAATATTTATCCTGGTGCAGAGAAAATATAATCGGGTCTTATGGTCTTAAAGTTGGAAATTTGTAGCCTATTTACTTATACATTTACAACCCGCGATTTCAAATGTTATTTAATATTTTTGTTTTCTAATAGATATGAGTAAACTTAAAACACACATAACAAAAACTTGTAGAAATACAGCCAAACCTTACACACTCAAAAGGAATGAGATCTAAAAAAAGGGTCAAGCTCATCTACCCTTCCACATAAACGTACAGTGTCCCATAACAGCATCCTCGAAAAGCTTGGCAAAATAGAATTTGCGATTATTAATTTAACGTAATAGTTTATCCAAGTTCTTTTTTTCTAATTAATTTAAACGTAATAACATGCAAATTCTATTTTGCCAAGCTTTTCGAGGATGCTGTTATGGGACACTGTACGTTTATGTGGAAGGGTAGATGAGCTTGGCCCTTTTTTTAGATCTCATTCCTTTTGAGTGTGTAAGGTTTGGCTGTATTTCTACAAGTTTTTGTTATGTGTGTGATCTCATTACTTTTTCAAGTTCCATTACAAAATTATTTGCTAAAATATAATATTTTTATCAAAGTTGATTTAAATTCTATGGTATTAGCAGTAACAATATAGGATGTAAAATATCTAGACCCGGATTCATGTACATCCTGGGTATAGGTGGTATAACCATGGTATAACGACGGTATAAGGACTGGACCCCAATTCTTGAGTTCGTGGGAGATGAGTTGAAAACGCAATTTGAAAACGAAGTCGTTTTCGTTTACG
>JAMZAV010006949.1:0-33827 GCA_024449915.1 Sweltsa coloradensis | reverse complement strand
CCCTTTATAATGACCAGTGTTCGGCTGAAGTTAGAAAGAACAATCTCGGCACTTAACAGTGTTTGCTCAGGCAACTTACATGATTTTTCTCCACCAAAACTTACCGAGCAGAGCATCCGATAGAAACAAGTCAAACGAAGCAGAAATACGAAAACTACGCGGACTAACAACCCGGCACCTCCACCAAAACTTACCGAGCAGAGCATTCGATAGAAACTAATAAATAAACTAGCTAATCCGGGCCATAATTGCTAGTTCAAAGTACAAAGGCCACGGAATGATCTGGCACATGTAATCGAAAAACACTTGTGGACTCTTAATTCTTATTCTAGGGATAATGTCTGACAAAATGAATGGTCACAGGATACATTTCTTGCAATATAACACAAATTAGTAAAAAAAAAGGTCTAAGGTCTCATAATCAGACAATAGTAACAAGCGAGGTCAAGTATGATTTTTTTTCAATTATGCAAACTTTAAGCAACCATATTCCAAAACTTGAGTTTGTTATTATTTAATTCCCGGCCGTATGATTTTTAGTCCCCCCCTTGTTTGACCCCCACCCCCAACCCCCAAACCAGTACACTTTTTTAGTCCTCCTCTTGGCAATTTGATCAGAATAATATTATAAGTGATTGAGCAAAAATTCAGGCTTCTTTCACAAACCCCCTAATTGTGATGAAATTCAGCTCTTAGCAGCTTGACAAGAGCTTTCAAATAGTTCCTAGCAAAGGAATGCCCAAGGGCTCTTTATAGGACTTATTCCTAGAATTTGCTTATGAACTATGACTGATAATTTTGTGATTGTGATAAGCCTGCCCAGGTTGCAATTCATGCCCCTCTTCAGGTGACTTAACTTGTTGCGGATAGGATATTGTGAAGGGATGTCCGAGGGCTGTTAAAGAGAACTCAATTCCTTGCATTTGCATTAACGACTGAGGAAAACCTCAGATAAAACCTTTAGTAGTCAGGATTGCCCGGGACCTTCCGAATCAGAGTCGCGCGCTTAGCGCTCGAACCAACACTGTCGGTTATCTATACTGAGTAAAACTATGAGAAAACCTTGCAAGCCAGGATCGTCGGTGGCTGGTATCGAATCGATGACCTCTTTAGCTTCACAGTTGTAATACCTCTGCATGTTTCCAGGGCTATATTCAATCATAGAGGCAAATTAAACATGTCTTTCTACCAGAGCCGACGATGGCGCGCTAGTGTGTAGCCTCACTCTCGTATACAATTTGTAGTATCAACAGATCTGATAAATCTATGGATTTTTTTAATGTTGTAAAATAAAATGGCCAAATGAACGCCCAACAAATCAGTAACGGTACCCCATGAATGCATTGTAACTATATGTGGAAAACTTCAAAAATGTATTTTAACTCTAAAAGTATTTTCCCAAATACAAAGATACTTGAATATGGAGTATTTGAAATACAAATTGAAATACAAAATACGTATGTATTTCGCAAGTGGCCATATCCGCCTACCTGTCGTAGTCAATGACCTTGAGAATAAGGCTTACGTCCTCGACATTCTCTGCCGGGACGTCGAACACCAGGGCCTCGTTGTAGACCGGGTTGAGCGTCGACTTCTTCACCGTCGTCTTCCTCTTCTTTATCCTCTTCCCTTCGCACAGCAGATAGACCTTCACGTACGGGTCTGCATGGACACAAACACAAGCACGTCACGTGTAGGCCGTGGAACAAGCGTAAAAACATTTCAAAGACGGAAACCAGCTTATACATAATATAAGCACCTTGGGTTTCATTCATGCCCTCTTCAGATGACTTATGTGACGGTATATACATATGTGACGCAGCCTATACATAAAATTCCACGCTTATACCAGACCCAAACGAAATAAATTGTTCAACTTAATAAATTATTCATGTAAGAAAAGTATATTCTTTGTAACCCAAGGTAGTATATAGTTAAATTTCTATCCAATTCTGCAGTTCCTTGACTTTTCCTTAAGACTGAACATAAAATGTCATAAACGAAATATAAATTGATTCCTATATCTGTAACCTATTTCCCCCCACAAAAACAAAAATTTGTAAAAAAAAAAAAAAAAAACGGCAGCCAGGCTCTCCTTCAAAAGTCTTCGGCTGTTAATACTGTGAGATATAGAAGTTGAACCAAGCTTTTCATTCTTTCTCCCTAGTTTCACATTGAAAAGAAGTAATATAACTTAGCCTGTTGACGAGCGCCCAAGGCGGCCCAGCCAACCATTTTCGTGGTAAAAAAGTAAAAAGAATAAAAATCACTTAATTGCTTTGGCCATTGAATTTGGTTTACTCCAAACAGTTCCTTGTTGTATTGAGAGTAGAAAACTTCAAAATGCATCAGTCACGTTCATTACGAGAACTATAAAAATTCATGGCCAAGCATTGCACCTTCAATTCGATTTGATGATACGCGCTGCGCTGTAGATGTTCTGTATTAGTTCTGTCAATATGCAAATCTTTACTGAAGTGTCACATGCATGTTTCTAAAGAAGTATTTGCATGTTTCATGTTTACCTTATATAGTCATTTAGTGACCATTTGGTAAATTTGGTAAAATTTAAAAAAAAATGGTGTAGCAAATATACCATGAATATAATATGGCCTACTGGTTGGCCCAAATATTAACCTTCGTGAGTCTGTCGTTAACGTTTTGTATTTTTAAATACATTATTTTGGTAGCGGAAATCAAGACATAAGAGGGATGCAGCACCTTTTATTTTTATTTTTACAAAAATAAAATATAATTAATTTTCCATGAGCCCTTCCTCTTCTCATAGCAATACGCTTCTCGCTTGTCGCTCAAGGGAAGTCACATCCTTCATCCTGTCAGCATCGACAATGGAAAACTCACGCATCGAAGGAGTTTTCTGCCAATGCAAGGATGTTGGTTTCAAACTTTCACTTGATATTAAAGATGCTGATAATATTATATTCTACACCTACCAAGGAACTTAAAACCCATTAAATTAAGTATCAGAGAATAAATGTCGCGTTTGGATGCTTGATTTTGTTGTGCAGAAAAGTTGATTTCGTGTCAGGTATAGAGTTGACTGAGAGCCTGGCGGTAAATTTTGACGTTTCAATTAAAAGTCGCCTAGAATTTCCAAAGCGTCGCTTTAATATAGTGATTTATTTCAGCAAAGGATCTCTGAAGTATAGTTAGGCTACAGCAAAATAGAACCCGAAGATTTATTCTCATTACCGATTTCAATATCCACACCAAAAGCATCATTTTCAGCTTTGTAGTTTAGTTATCATACTAATTTACAATGTAGGTCAATAATGTAACTTGACGTGTTTCCTGTAGAGGGTGAAAAATACAGCAGCTCTTTACTTCCACATTATTATTTTTGCAACGCGTAGTTGTCGAGAGTATCATTAGAATGAAAAGAAATGGAGCAAGCATGCAGAAGCGAAGAAGCCGCAAACAACGTCCAGGATTGTCTGGCTTCTGATCCTCCACAGCAGCCGCTCTATGCGGGCCGTGTGGTGATAAGACAGGGAGGCTTCCGCGCCACTGACCGCCGCCCGATAGGCGTCTGTTTACTGAAAAGCGTCGCGGCGCTTCGGTGAGCACTGACTGGTGGTCCATGCTCGACCACATTGATCCCCACTCGCTCTTCAACTCTTTCAGAGTTGGTTCTGTTAGATAACTCGTCCCGTTAGAATGTTCTAGTCTTCATGACCGAAACCTGGGCTATAACTAACTCTTGCAGATCACTCCCTAAACCATGGGACACCCTCATATATGAGTGGCACACAAGAACATAATTTACACCAGCATATCATATTTTATAGTTTTGTGTGTTTATTTAAAACTTAACGTGCGGTTGAGTTACATTCTTTAAAATAAAATACTTTCTACAGTTTAAAATAATGGGAACTTTTAAAGTGAATTTAGTAAACGGAAATTATGCAAGTCAACAATTGTATTCTCTAATTTCGCAAATAGCTTAAACATGCGTACAAAGTATGTTGGAAGCGCATAGCTATATGTATATAGAAAGGATATCTTCTTAACTACACAACTAATTCGTTGAGTCAACACGGCTACATAATGTATAATAATAATAATAATAATAATTTCTTGCTTGATGCTTTCACAGCCCGAAATATTAGAGAAATCAAATATTTTACGAGTCATTTCGCTGTGTTCGTTTTTATTAAATTACCTGACGTTTCGATACGTCTGTGCGTATCATCATCTGAGGCAACACTGAAAAACTTTACATTTGAGATTGTTTTTGTTGAATTCTTTTGCTTCTTCTTTGGCTCTGATTGTCATTGTCCAAAGAACTAGAAACATCTTGACTTCCTTGATGCTGTTGCTGCTGCTGCTGCGGCTGTTGTTGTTGTGGCGGTGGTGGTGGTGGTGGTGTTGTTGTTTGTTGTTGTTGTTGTTGTTGTCGTCTTGAGAGTAGTTTCCCTATCATCGGACTCCATGTTTTGCTTAATTTAAAACCACCAATATCCCCATTAAAATTATTGGGGTGCTTGGCAATTTCAATCGATTCTCTTATGAGTCGAGGAAAAAGGTTTTCTTCTGTGCACAGAATTTTAGTATCTTCAAAAAGGATCTTGTGCGTGGGATCATTAGCATTTCCACCACGTGTCTTGCTACTGCCGAAAGGTCCTCTCTGTAGTGGTTGCAGTGCGCTTTATGTTCTTTGATTCTAGTCCCAATTGTACGACAGGTTTGTCCAATGTAGACCGAACCACATTTACAAGGGATTTTATAAACACCACTGGATTGAAAAGGAATTTTATCTTTAACTGGCAACATACACACAAATACATACATACAAACAATATTCAAACCGTGGAAGAAAATTCAAAATTGTATGTTGCCAGTTAAAGATAAAATTCCTTTTCAATCCAGTGGTGTTTATGAAATCCCTTGTAAATGTGGTTCGGTCTACATTGGACAAACCTGTCGTACAATTGGGACTAGAATTAAAGAACATAGAGCGCACTGCAACCACTACAGAGAGGACCTTTCGGCAGTAGCAAAACACGTGGTGGAAAATGCTAATGATCCCACGCACAAGATCCTTTTTGAAGATACCAAAATTTATGCACAGAAGAAAACCTTTTTCCTCGACTCATAAGAGAATCGATTGAAATTGCCAAGCACCCCAATAATTTTAATGGGGATATTGGTGGTTTTAAATAAGCAAAACATGGAGTCCGATGATAGGGAAAACTACTCTCAAGACGACAACAACAACAACAACAACAACAGCCACCACCACCACCACTGCCACAACAACAACAGCAGCAGCAGCAGCAAACAGCATCAAGGAAGTCAAGATGTTTCTAGTTCTTTGGACAATGACAATCAGAGCCAAAGAAGAAGCAAAAGAATTCAACAAAAACAATCTCAAATGTAAAGTTTTTCAGTGTTGCCTCAGATGATGATACGCACAGACGTATCGAAACGTCAGGTAATTTAATAAAAAACGAACACAGCGAAATGACTCGTAAAATATTTGATTTCTCTAATAATAATAATAATAATAATAATAATAATAATAATAATAATAATAATAATAATAATAATAATAATAATAATAATAATAATAATAATGCGCATCAAATGGACAGAAGAAATGAACATTTGTGTGATGCGTAGCTTTTATCGGGTATAACGTTATTAGAGACTGTTTTAATAGGTTATCGACAAGAGCTCCATCGAGAGTTTATACATGAATATTCATTTTTAGACGTAAGTGTTCAGAGAATAGCTGACCAAAGAAGAATTATAGTTAAAAATAACATGGCACCAGTAAACATATTAAATAGAATAAGACGAGAAGTGAAAGACGAACTACAAGCACATCAAGATGATTACGGCGCTACATCGACATAGGACAGCGAAGAAGAAGACCAGTTGATACCAGAGCTACTAGAACTTCCAGAATTACCGGTAATGCCAAACCTGCTACAACTTCCAGATCTACCAGTTATACCAGAAATTCCAGACCAACCAGAACACCCAGACACACCAGAACGTCCAGACCTACCAGAACGTCCAGACCTACCAGAACGTCCAGAACAAATAGAAATACCAAACCAACCAAGAAGATCAAGACATCCAGAACGACTAGACGATCAAACACGAGAGGTAGATATGCATAACGCAATAGAAAATACACCTGACATTATCCATCTAAAGAACATCCTAGCTTTAGCATTTGCAACAGCCATGTCAGAGTTTGCGCACATAGAACCAAACAAAAGACCATACATACCTAAACCCAAGCATTCAAAGGAAATGAAGACAGCGACACACATAATGAACACACATATTTTATCAGATTACACACAAGACGAATTATCATTTGCAGACGTTCATGCAGCAATTTATTGTGCAGCTGTAGCAGTGGTTAGATACTTGGGCTTAAAGGTAAAATCTGCAAACTCTTCAACGACAAAACAGGAGAAGAAAATACCGAAATGGGAACAGCGACTAGTTGGGAGAATCGTTGAGTTTAGGAGAGATATCGGTCGACTGGAACAATACCGAATGGGTAATCAATCTAAAAATGTGGTACGGTACTGCCAAAATATATTTGAAAGATTGAAGGTTCACACAAAGCATGTAACACTGAACGAATTGACGACTCGAAATGGGCGGAGCTTAAAACGATCGATAGGTCACGTGACGTATAAATCCTCATTTCGCAAGTTGGCGCCTGCTGAACGGCGCATCACTTATCACGCTCTAACTTTTATTCTATTCATTTTTTGGACAATACTTAATGAATAATATTTAGCAAACATATCAATCCTTGTAATAGCGATTATTTCGATTTTTTTGACAAAGTCGTTAGCTTGTTATTACAATGTACGCATCACACAAGTGAAAATTATCAATGACTTAAGTTTTCTCATTAATTAATTTGACAAAAAACTACTGATCAGATTTCGACAAGAATTCTTTTTAAAAATGCATCAGACTGTTTAGATAAGAAATATACTAACTTTCCAGATAGATATAGTGCACTGAACGAAAATTTACAGCATAGAGTAATATGCAGCGTGCACTTTTTCACGGCTCATCTGCACGTCAAGAGTGCGTATTTTAGATAAAAACACATACCCTGCATATTACTCTATGCTGCAAAGTTTCATTCAGTGCACTTTCTATCTAGAAAGTTAGTTTATTTCTTGTCTAAACAATCTGATGCATATTTTTAAAGAGGTCTTGTCGAAATCCGATCAGTAGTTTTTTGTCAAATAAATTATGAGAAAACTTTAGTCATTGATAATTTTCAGATGTATGATGCGTACATTGTTATAACAAGCTAACGACTGTGTAAAAAAAAATCGAAATAATCGCTTTTACAAAGAATGATATATTTGCTAAATATTATTCATTTAAATATCGTCCAAATAATGAATAGAATAAAAGTTAGAGCGTGATAAGTGTTGCGCCGTGAAGCAGGCGTCAACTTGCGAAATGAGGATTTATACCCAGTAATTCCGCCATGTTGCCTCGTGACGTCAGGAGGCGGGTACAATTCAAGTCGTCAATTCATTCACGAATATTTGGATACACTTAAACAAAAAGTAAGTGCTCTAGCTAAGAGATTAAAAAGATATAGATAATGTAGGATTAGAAAAGAACAAAACCGAATGTACAAAGAAAAGGAGAAACAGTTTTACCAAAAACTTTCTAGTACCGAAGAAATAACAGGAAATGGAACACCAATTTAGACGGAGATAGAAGAGTTTTGGGCAGGAATATAGGGTAACCCGGTAGCACACAACCAGGATGCACAATGGATTCGAGACGAAATAGCTAGGATGAGCGATATTAATGAGATGAGATTCGAAGGTATAACTGTTGATGAATTAAAGTCGACAATCAGTGCTACACATAGCTGGAAAGCACCAGGTAATGATAATATTCAAAATTTTTGGTATAAGAAATTTAATGCTACTCACAATCAAATTAAAAAATGTCTCAACGAGTTTAAAACTGGAGTTACAGAAATACCCGAATTCGTTACTGAAGGAATAACCTTTCTTAAACCGAAAGATAATGACACGAAGAACCCAAATAAATATCGGCCAATTACATGTCTACCAACTATATATAAAATATTGACCTCATGCATAACAAATAAAGTATATAATCATTGCAAAGAACACAATATCATGGCCGAGGAACAAAAAGGACGTTATAAGAATTCGCAGGGATGTAAAGAACAACTCATTATCGACTCTACTGTAATGAATCAGGCACACAATAAGAAAAGGAATATTCACGTAAACTACATTGACTACAAGAAAGCTTATGACTTAACACCACACACATGGCTTATTTAGATTTTACAAATATATAAAATCAACCCAGTAATTGTAAACTTTTTGAAGACAGTAATGAAGACATGGAGAACAACACTAAAACTAAATATGAAAAACCAGCAGATAACTACAGATCAAATCCAAATTAAACAAGGCATTTTCCAAGGTGACTCATTTAGCGAATTATGGTTTGTCTGTCATTAAACCCACTGTCGCATATGCTTAATGAATCTACATACGGATTTAAAATTAAGGACAATAATATGGTATGTCACACAATTTCTCACCTATTCTTCATGGATGACCTAAAGTTATATGCATCAAATTTTGTTAAACTAAACAGTTTCATCAATACAACATAAGAATTTAGTCAAGATATCTGCATGGAGTTTGGAGAAGACAAATGTAAGACGCTAAGGTTACGCCGGCAGAAGAGTTCCAGCTAGATGATGGAAATAGGATTGGAGTAATGGATGATAACAAAGTATACAAATATTTAGGACTCTCACAAGCTGCCAGAATTGAACATAAAGTAATGAAAGCAAAATTGATAGATACATACAAGAAACGACTAAAATCTATCCTCAAGACGCAACTAAACGGTAAAAACAAGATCACAACAATAAATACATATGCTATACCAGTACTGACATATTCATTCGGATTCATTAAATGGACGCAGACAGACACCCACGCTTTGGGAAATATTAACTCGTACTACACTAACCAAACACGGGAATACTCATCCTAAATCAGCAATAGAGAGATTGACACTTCCAAGAGAACAAGGAGGACGAGGTCTAATTGATCTGAACAACTTATGTCATAAACAAATAGACATTTTAAGAAAATATTTTTATATAAAGAGCAACCAATCAACACTGCATAGGGCTGTGGTGCTAGCTGACAAATCATTAACTCCACTCAATCTAGCAAACGAAAATGTCAATCTACAAGGGAACCTCATAACTGACGCTGCAAAAGAGTAACGTCTCTCAGAAAAGACCATACACAAGAAACATTACGATGAACTACACAAAGGTCACGTAGATATTAAAGCATCAAGTAGGTGGTTAAGAGGGTTCACCACCCTTTTGATAGTTAGTAAATAGCGGTTTGCTCGGCCAAAAAGCATCCTACGTATACACAATTTTGCAAACTTGTCAATAAAGCATACATGGACGTTCCAACAGTCATAGATTTTCAAAATTTTGACTTGATCAGCCAGAAAAAATTCACGAATATAGTCAATTTTGGACTTTTTAACAAAATCGAAATTCGTGAAAACCACTTTTTTAAATAAATTTTTTCAAAACAAATTTTAGGAATGTGTTACAATAGAAACCTTTATTTCCACTTTCTTGAGATATGTTCAAAATTTCTAACAACTGTGATGTCATTCAGCCGAAACTCATAACTGACGCTTCAAAAGAGATATGTCTCTCAGAAAAGACCCTACACAAGAGACATTATGATGAACTACACAAAGGCCTCGTAGATATTAAAGCATCAAATAGGTGGTTAAACAACGGGGAACTATTTGGAGAAACAGAAGGTTTTATGCTGGCTATTCAAGACAGGGTGATTGCAACGAAAAATTATAAAAAAATACATTATACAAGATGCGACAGTTAACGATCAATGTAGAAAATTAGTGTAAGGGGTGAAACAATCGAACACATCATATCCGGGTGCCAGTCACTATGTCAAACGGATTACCTCTACAGACATAACCAAGTAGCTAACATTATTCACCAAAAACTAGCAATCAAGTACAACCTCATTGATACACACACACCTTACTACAAATACAAACCGGAGAAAATACTAGATAGCCAAAAATTTCAAATTATATTACGACCGCACAGTTATAACAGACCAAACTATACATCACAACAGACCGGATATAATTATAATTGACAATAAGAAACAAGAAACTACCCCTTTTTGACGTTGCTGTCCCAATGTGCCATAACGTCGAGACTACAGGGAAAAAAAAAAATTGACAAGTATAGTGAACTTGCAATTGAGATCAAGAAAACGTGGAAACAGAAAAAGGTAAAATACAAACCCATTCGTAATACCGGCCAACAGCAAACATACCGAAGAAGCAACATGAAAGCATTAAACAACTAAAATCTTCCACCCAATGTTTACATCGAGACTCAAAAGGCCCGTAATACTCAACACGCGAGAATAGTTCGTAAATTTCTAAAATAAGAATGATACTTCGAGATTCCGAGACAGCTTCCATCCTGAATGGTTTTCGTGTTTTTCCCATAGTCCGAAGAGCAAATGCTAGGATGGCGACGAGAAATTGGCCACAACCGTACACAGCAGAAAGAAAACATCATCTACAAACTATATTATAAATGACTTATAATGTAGGTATGTAATATAGGTACACATGGAAGTACTTGATGAAGTCATTAGACCATGTTAGCTCCGGTTTTGACCGAGTTTGTATGAAATACATCCAATAAAATAATAATAATAATAATAATAATAATACATACAAGAAGCGACTTAAGTCTATCCTCAAGACGCAACTTAATGGTAAAAACAAGATCACAGCATCAATATCATTATCATATCATTATCACAGCAATAAATACATATGCTATACCAGTACTGATATTCATTCGGAATCATTAAATGGACTCAGACAGACATCCACGCGTAGGAAATATTAACTCGTACTACACTTACCAAACACAGAATACATCATCCTAAATCAGCAATAGAGAGATTGACACTTCCAAGAGAAAAAGGAGGACGGGGCCTAATTGATCTGAACAACTTATATTATAAACTAGGAAAACGCTTAAGTCCCGCCGCGTTGTTGGATGAGCGTAATTGGTGCATTGAGCTGCCATGTGTTATGCGAATTTTCTGTTGTTCTGTGGCAAAATCATTACTTAGTTGAAATTTTTTTAAATTAAATTAAATTAAATTAAAAATTAACTAAATTTTTTAATTTTTTTTTTAATAAATCGTAATTGTTAAAAAAAAAATTTTTAAATTTAAATCGTAAGATTTTTATGATAAATATTTTTTCAATTGCGCTCAAATTTCACAAAAATATTTTTATTCATAAAATAAAGGTTCTGTGCAAAAATCATTAAAATCGGATAAAGCATGTAGGTGTTATAAGTCGAAGAAATGTTTTAAAAATTGAAAAAAATCGTAAAATTGCTTTTTTCATGAGAAAAAATTTTTCGATTGCGCTCAAAAACGTGGCAGTTCTAAGTTCAGAGATTTCGAAGGCCTCCATAAAATTTCATCGCAATCGGAGTATCGGTTTAGCCGGAATCGTGTGGACAAACAGACAAAAATACAAAAAAAAGAAAGAAAAAAAAAAAAAACATTCCGGATTTTTTTCTCCAGTGTAGTGAAATGGAATCTTCGCTTCGCTCGCTACGCTCGCTACGCTCATCCAACAAATAGACATTTTAAGAAAATACTTTTTTACAAAGAGCAACCAATCCACACTGCATAGGGCTGTGGTGCTAGCTGACAAATTATTAATTCCACTCAATCTGGCAAACAAAAATGTTAATCTACAAGGGACACCTCATAACTGACGCTGCAACAGAGTTACGTCTCTCAGTAAAAGACCCTACACAAGAGACATTATGATGAACTACACAAAGATCACGTAGATATTAAAGCATCAAATAGGTGGTTAGACAACGGGGAACTATTTGGAGAAACAGAAGGTTTTATGCTGGCTATTCAAGACAGGGTGATTGCAACGAAAAATTATAAAAAGTACATTATACAAGATGCGACAGTAAACGATCAATGTAGAAAATGTAGTGTAAGGGGTGAAACAATCGAACACATCATATCCGGGTGCCAGTCACTATGTCAAACAGATTACCTCTACAGGCATAACCAAGTAGCTAACATTATTCATCAAAAACTAGCAATCAAGTACAACCTCATTGACACACACACACCCTACTACAAATACAAACCGGAAAAAGTACTAGATAGCAAAGATTTCAAATTATATTACGACCGCACAGTTATAACAGACCAAACGATACATCACAACAGACCGGATATAATTATAATTGACAAGAAGAAACAAGAAACTACCCTTATCGACGTTGCTGTCCCAATGTGCAATATCGTCGAGACTACATGGAGGAAAAAAATTGACAAGTAAAGTGAACTTGCAATTGAGATCAAGAAGATGTGGAAACAGAAAAAGGTAAATACAATCCCAATCGTAATATCGGCCAACAGCATCATACCGAAGAGGCTACATGAAAGCATTAAACAACTAGATCTTCCACCCAATGTTTACATCGAGACTCAAAAGGCAGTAATACTCAACACGTGTAGAATAGTTCGTAAATTTCTAAACTAAGAATGATACTTCGAGATTCCGAGACAACAGCATCCATTCTGACGTGGTTTTCGTGGTTTCCCATAGACCGAAGAGCAAATGCTAGGATGGCGATGAGAAATTGGCCACAACCGTACACAGCAGAAAGAAAACATCATCTTCAAACTATATTGTAAATGACTTATTTTAGTTAGAGAATCAGTTGTTCAAGAAAGGGCACGAGTCCTCAGAGATAGTTTTGAGTAAACTACAAAAAACTGTCTCCATTGTTATATATTATTATAAAATACAATTTAAGCATGTCAATAATAAGTTTGAGTACTTGACATTACATAATGAAAAAAAAGAATGAAAAAAAAATGTTTAGGGTCTTCATATGAGGGCATAAACCTTGAGGACTTGTGCCCTTTCTTGAACAAATGTGAATGTTTTGTACTTTTTTGATATAAAAATTTATAAAATACTGTAATTTTTATAATAGAATTGTGTTACAACACATTTGAGTACTAGTTAGTATTTAAATAGTAAGATAAAATAGAAAAGAAACTTTTTAATGAGATCATAAGCTTTTTGGACTAATGCCCTTTTTGAAAATATGGAAATGTTGCATTCTATTATGGATACCACTTTTAATGGTTTTAAATACTGCTAAGTTTGTGTCTTGGACGTTACTGTCTGTTGTGTGGACATGTTGGTATTCTTGAAGGTCTAAGCCTCGATTGTCACTGCCTTCTGTACACTCTCGCGACAATCTTTTTTATTGTGACAACTCATTTGTTCAAGAAAGGGCACAAGTCCATCGAATTATGCTCTTTCTTGAACAAACGAAATAGGTCGACTCATTTCTGCAGCACATGCATTATAGGGACTAATGCCATTTCTTGTCAAAACGTGTGTCTATGTATGAAGAGTTGATTTTCATACCTAACTAATTTTCGTCCAAAAGTGGACAACTGCCCTTTCTTGAACAACTGATTCAAAAAGTACATTATACAAGATGCGACAGTAAACGATCAATGTAGAAAATGTAGTGTAAGGGGTGAAACAATCGAACACATCATATCCGGGTGCCAGTCACTATGTCAAACGGATTACCTCTACAGACATAACCAAGTAGCTAACATTATTCACCAAAAACTAGCAATCAAGTACAACCTCATTGATACACACACACCTTACTACAAATACAAACCGGAGAAAGTACTAGATAGCAAAGATTTCAAATTATATTACGACCGCACAGTTATAACAGACCAAACTATACATCACAACAGACCGGATATAATAATAATTGACAAGAAGAAACAAGAAACTACCCTTATTGACGTTGCTGTCCCAATGTGCAATATCGTCGAGACTACATTGAAGAAAAAAATTGACAAGTAAAGTGAACTTGCAATTGAGATCAAGAAGATGTGGAAACAGAAAAAGGTAAATACAATCCCATTCGTAATATCGGCCAACGGCATCATACCGAAGAAGCTACATGAAAGCATTAAACAACTAGATCTTCCACCCAATGTTTACATCGAGACTCAAAAGGCAGTAATACTCAACACGTGTAGAATAGTTCGTAAATTTCTAAATTAAGAATGATACTTCGAGATTCCGAGACAGCTTCCATCCTGACGTGGTTCTCGTGGTTTCCCATAGTCCGAAGAGCAAATGCTAGGATGGCGACGAGAAATTGGCCACAACCGTACACAGCAGAAAGAAAACATCATCTACAAACTATATTGTAAATGACTTATTTGAGTTAGAGTTAAGACAAAGTAATAATGAAGGTATGTAATACAGGTACACATGGAAGTACTTGACGTAAGTCCGTAGACCATGTTAGCTCCGGTTTTGACCGAGTCTGTATGAAATACATCCAATAAAATAATAATAATAATAAAACATACAATAAACGACTAAAGTCTATCCTCAAGACGCAACTTTATGGTAAAAACAAGATCACAGCATCATTATCATTATCATATCATTATCACAGCAATAAATACATATGCTATACCAGTACTGATATTCATTCGGAATCATTAAATGGACGCAGACAGACATCCACGCGTTGGAAATATTAACTCGTACTACACTTACCAAACACAGAATACATCATCCTAAATCGGCAATAGAGAGATTGACACTTCCAAGAGAAAAAGAAGGAGGACGGGGCCTAATTGATCTGAACAACTTATATTATAAACGAATAGACATTTAAAGAAAATACGTTTTTACAAAGAACAACCAATCAACACTACATAGGGCTGTAGTACTAGCTGACAAATTATTAACTCCACTCAATCTGGCAAACAAAAATGTTAATCTACAAGGGAACCTCATAACTGACGCTGCAAAAGAGTTACGTCTCTCAGAAAAAAACCCTACACAAGAGAAATTATGATGAACTACACAAAGATCACGTAGATATTAAAGCATCAAATAGGTGATTAGACAACGGGGAACTATTTGGAGAAACAGAAGGTTTTATGATGGCTATTCAAGACAGAGTGATTGCGACGAAAAATTATAAAAAAAATTCATTATACAAGATGCGACAGTAAACGATCAATGTAGAAAATGTAGTGTAAGGGGTGAAACAATCGAACACATCATATCCGGGTGCCAGTCACTGTCAAACAGATTACTTCTACAGGCATAACCAAGTAGCTAACATTATTCATCAAAAACTAGCAATCAAGTACAACCTCATTGACACACACACACCCTACTACAAATACAAACCAGAGAAAGTACTAGATAGTAAAGATTTCAAATTATATTACGACCGCACAGTTATAACAGACCAAACGATACATCACAACAGACCGGATATAATAATAATTGACAAGAAGAAACCAGAAACTACCCTTATCGACGTTGCTGTCCCAATGTGCCATATCGTCGAGACTACATGGAAGAAAAAATTGACAAGTATAGTGAACTTGCAATTGAGATCAAGAAGATGTGGAAACAGAAAAAGGTAAATACAATCCCAATCGTAATATCGGCCAACGGCATCATACCGAAGAAGCTACATGAAAGCATTAAACAACTAGATCTTCAACCCAATGTATACATTGAGACTTAAAAGGCAATAATACTCAACACATGTAGAATAGTTCGTAAATTTCTAAACTAAGAATAATACTTGGAGATTCCGAGACAGCTTCCATCCTGACATGGTTTTCGTGGTTTCCCATAGTCCGAAGAGCAAATGCTAGGATGGCGACGAGAAATTGGCCACAACCGTACACAGCAGAAAGAAAACATCATCTACAAAATATATTATAAATGACTTATTTTAGTTAGAGTTAAGACAAAGTAATAATGTAGGTATGTAATTGGATGAGCGTAGCGAGCGTAGCGAGCGGAAGCGAAGACTTCAATTTCACTGACCCCCCAAAAAATTTAGCTCGGGTGTTTTTTTTTTTTTTTTTTTTTTCCGTCTGTTTGTTCGCTCGAATCGAAGAAATATTTCTCATGAATATCGTACTTTTACGATTTTTTTTCGATTTTTAGTGCGATATTTTCGTGACATTTGGGGCCGATTCTGACCAAACGGGTGGGGCTAGAACGTTCATATTTCACATGGACATTAAGATTATGGTGATGTTGTACCTTTTGAAAGAAAAAGTTGAAAAAGTTAGCTAGAATCCATAGAAATAAAGGTTTTAATATTAGTTTTTCAATTTTTAGTGCGATATTTTCGTCACATTTGGGCCGATTCTGACCATACTGGTAGGGCTGCAACGTTCAAATTTCACATGGACATTAAGGTTATGGTGATGTAGTATCTTTTGAAAGAAAAAGTTGAAAAAATTAGTCAGAATCTACAGAAATAAAGGTTTTAATATGAGTTTTTTTAAAGTTTATAATACCAATTAACAAATAACAATAGAAACTTGACAACAATCACCTCCACAATGCATTCAAAAAGCACTTGCAAAGGAAAAGTGCAAACAAACGCACAAAACGCAAAAAAAAAACTTACAAAAAAAACGCTCATCCATCAACGCGGCGGGACTTTAGCGTTTTCCTAGTATAGGTACACATGGAAGTACTTGATGAAGTCATTAGACCATGTTAGCTCCGGTTTTGACCGAGTTTGTATGAAATACATCTAATAAAATAATAATAATAATAATAATAACTAGGAAAACGCTAAAGTCCCGCCGCGTTGATGGATGAGCTTTTTAAAAATTTTAGTTTGCATGGGATATCTTTACTTTTGCAAGTTCTTTGTTTTGCTGCCTAGTGCCTACGCATTGTAGCTGATTGTTGTCAAGTTTCTTTTGTTACTGTCAATTGGTATTATTTACCGTAAAAAACTTATATTAAAAGCTTTATTTCTATAGATTCTGGCTTACTATTTAAACTTTTTCTTTTAAAAGGTACTACATCACCATAACCTTAATGTCCATGTATAATATGAACGTTGTAGCCCCACCAGTTTGGTCAGAATTGGCCCAAATGGCACGAAAATATCGCACAAAAAATCAAAAAACTTATATTAAAAGCGTTATTTCTATGGATTCTGGCTAACTTTTCAACTTTTTCTTTCAAAATACTAAATCACCATAACCTTAATGTCCATGTATAATATGAACGTTGTAGCCCCACCCGTTTGGTCAGAATTGGCCCAAATGTCACGAAAATATCGCACCAAAAATCGAAAAAAATCGTAAAAGTACGATATTTATGAGAAATATTTCTTCGATTGTACCCAAAAACAATACACCTCAAAGTTCAGAGATTTCGAAGGTCCTGTCAAATTTTCATCAAGATCGGATATGCCGTTTGCCTGGTAGAGAGTTAACAAACAGACAAAAAAACAAACAAAAAAAACAAACAAAAAAAAACAAAAAAAAAAACACCCGAGCTAAATTTTTTGGGGGTCAGTGAAATTGAAGTCTTCGCTTCGCTCATCCAATAATACATACAAGAAACGACTAAAGTCTATCCTCAATGGTAATGGTAAAAACAAGATCACAGCATCATTATCATTATCACAGCAATAAATACATATGCTATACCAGTACTGATATTCATTCGGAATCATTAAATGGACTCAGACCGACATCCACGCGTAGGAAATATTAACTCGTACTACACTTACCAAACACAGAATACATCATCCTAAATCAGCAATAGAGAGATTGACACTTCCAAGAGAAAAAGGAGGACGGGGCCTAATTGATCTAAACAACTTATATTATAAACAAATAGACATTTTAAGAAAATACGTTTTTACAAAGAACAACCAATCAACACTACATAGGGCTGTAGTACTAGCTGACAAATTATTAACTCCACTCAATCTGGCAAACAAAAATGTTAATCTACAAGGGAACCTCATAACTGACGCTGCAAAAGAGTTACGTCTCTCAGAAAAAAACCCTACACAAGAGACATTATGATGAACTAAACAAAGATCACGTAGATATTAAAGCATCAAATAGGTGGTTAGACAACGGGGAACTATTTGGAGAAACAGAAGGTTTTATGCTGGCTATTCAAGACAGGGTGATTGCAACGAAAAATTATAAAAAGTACATTATACAAGATGCGACAGTAAACGATCAATGTAGAAAATGTAGTGTAAGGGGTGAAACAATCGAACACATCATATCCGGGTGCCAGTCACTATGTCAAACGGATTACCTCTACAGACATAACCAAGTAGCTAACATTATTCAAAAAAAACTAGCAATCAAGTACAACCTCATTGATACACACACACCTTACTACAAATACAAACCGGAGAAAGTACTAGATAGCAAAGATTTCAAATTATATTACGACCGCACAGTTATAACAGACCAAACGATACATCACAACAGACCGGATATAATTATAATTGACAAGAAGAAACAAGAAACTACCCTTATCGACGTTGCTGTCCCAATGTGCAATATCGTCGAGACTACATGGAGGAAAAAAATTGACAAGTAAAGTGAACTTGCAATTGAGATCAAGAAGATGTGGAAACAGAAAAAGGTAAATACAATCCCAATCGTAATATCGGCCAACAGCATCATACCGAAGAAGCTACATGAAAGCATTAAACAACTAGATCCTCCACCAATGTTTACATCGAGACTCAAAAGGCAGTAATACTCAACACGTGTAGAATAGTTCGTAATTTTCTAAACTAAGAATGATACTTCGAGATTAAATAAAAATAAATAAATAAATTTTATTTAGAATCTACCCACTCAGTTATATAACTGATTTTCAGTGGGGGACTTTAAATCAAAGCGACCAAGCCAACCCTGCAGGCCCCGACGCAATCGACGAGTGAGCGATAACCAACCAAAGATCGATATTTTTAATAGGAAATATAGTAATCAGTGGTATGGACAGTGCGAACACCCGCGAATCAACGCCAGAATCAACAAGGCCGATTCAGAACAACTCTGAAATTTATTATGTGCTTCGTTGCTAGGACGGCTCCAAAGTCACCGTTTACAAACTCCTAAGACAAGAACTGATGGACTTAAGTCCAAATCAGAAGTAAAAAAACTTCTGACTTTAGCGGGAATCGAACCCTGGACCTTCTGCATTGGAAGCAGATACGCTAACCACAAGACCAACGAGCCACACAACAAGACCAACGAGCCACACACAAGACCAACGAGCCACACATAAGACCAACGAGCCACACAACAAGACCAACGAGCCAGCTTCCATTCTGACGTGGTTTTCGTGGTTTCCCATAGTCCGAAGAGCAAATGCTAGGATGGTGACGAGAAATTGGCCACAACCGTACACAGCAGAAAGAAAACATCATCTACAAACTATATTGTAAATGACTTATTTTAGTTAGAGAATCAGTTGTTCAAGAAAGGGCACGAGTCCTCAGAGATAGTTTTGAGTAAACTACAAAAAACTGTCTCCATTGTTATATATTATTATAAAATACAATTTAAGCATGTCAATAATAAGTTTGAGTACTTGACATTACATAATGAAAAAAAAGAATGAAAAAAAAATGTTTAGGGTCTTCATATGAGGGCATAAACCTTGAGGACTTGTGCCCTTTCTTGAACAAATGTGAATGTTGCGTACTTTTTTGATATAAAAATTGATAAAATACTGTAATTTTTATAATAGAATTGTGTTACAACACATTTGAGTACTAGTTAGTATTTAAATAGTAAGATAAAATAGAAAAAAAAACTTTTTAATGAGATCATAAGCTTTTTGGACTAATGCCCTTTTTGAAAATATGGAAATGTTGCATACTATTATGGATACCACTTTTAATGGTTTTAAATACTGTTAAGTTTGTGTCTTGGACGTTACTGTCTGTTGTGTGGACATGTTGGTATTCTTGAAGGTCTAAGCCTCGATTGTCACTGCCTTCTGTACACTCTCGCGACAATCTATTTTATTGTGACAACTCATTTGTTCAAGAAAGGGCACAAGTCCATGGACTTATGCCCTTTCTTGAACAAACGAAATAGGTCGACTCATTTCTGCAGCACATGCATTATAGGGACTAATGCCATTTCTTGTCAAAACGTGTGTCTATGTATGAAGAGTTGATTTTCATACCTAACTAATTTTCGTCCAAAAGTGGACAACTGCCCTTTCTTGAACAACTGATTCAAAAAGTACATTATACAAGATGCGACAGTAAACGATCAATGTAGAAAATGTAGTGTAAGGGGTGAAACAATCGAACACATCATATCCGGGTGCCAGTCACTATGTCAAACGGATTACCTCTACAGACATAACCAAGTAGCTAACATTATTCACCAAAAACTAGCAATCAAGTACAACCTCATTGATACACACACACCTTACTACAAATACAAACCGGAGAAAGTACTAGATAGCAAAGATTTCAAATTATATTACGACCGCACAGTTATAACAGACCAAACTATACATCACAACAGACCGGATATAATTATAATTGGCAAGAAGAAACAAGAACCTACCCTTATTGACGTTGCTGTCCCAATGTGCAATAACGTCGAGACCACGCGGAAGAAAAAAATTGACAAGTATAGTGAACTTGCAATTGAGATCAAGAAGATGTGGAAACAGAAAAAGGTAAATACAATCCCATTCGTAATATCGGCCAACGGCATCATACCGAAGAAGCTACATGAAAGCATTAAACAACTAGATCTTCCACCCAATGTTTACATCGAGACTCAAAAGGCAGTAATACCCAACACGTGTAGAATAGTTCGTAAATTTCTAAACTAAGAATGATACTCCGAGATTCCGAGACAGCTTCCATCCCGACGTGGTTCTCGTGGTTTCCCATAGTCCGAAGAGCAAATGCTAGGATGGCGACGAGAAATTGGCCACAACCGTACACAGCAGAAAGAAAACATCATCTACAAACTATATTGTAAATGACTTATTGTAGTTAGAGTTAAGACAAAGTAATAATAAAGGGTATGTAATACAGGTACACATGGAAGTATTTGACGTAAGTCCGTAGACCATGTTAGCTCCGGTTTTGACCGAGTCTGTATGAAATACATCTAATAAAATAATAATAATAATATCTAGGTGCCCGTTAGGGCGCCGCAGCCAAGCCGCGCGGTGCGTACACACTCAAGCACCTTATACACCAAGCAGAGTTGGGTGATTTCGAGGTGTTACCCAGCCGTCATGTAACGTGATGTGAACTTGAAAACTATCACAATCGAGGGATTAGTACCTGACAACACATGCCAAATTTTATTGGGGTACGATTATTCCTTCTTGGTGAAAAAATGGCTTGAAACATGCTCAAATCACTTTAAGGATGTTAGCTACTGCCTACTACTGCCTACTACTGCCTACTACTGCTACTGCTAACATCTAATACGTCGGCCCGCGATTCTGACCAGACGGGTGGGACTACAATGTTCATATTTTACATGGACATTAAGGTTATAGAAATATAGTCTCTTTTGAAAAAAAAAGTTGAAAAAGTTTGTTGGAAGGCTTCCAAATAAAGGTTTTAAAATAAGCCTTAAACACTTGGCATACAATCAACAAGTAACCATAGTTACTTGACACTTGTTGACGGTATAAGCAGAGTTAGGCGGGAAAGTGCGATACGTAAACAAATAGCGGACATTTAAAATTTTTCTTCTTTGTGTGGAACGAGAAAAGGTGTCATTATACTCTCATAAAACAAATCAGAAACCGTCCCTGGCCTAGGCCAGATGTGGAAAATTTTTATAATGCAAAAGTGTAGGTCTAAAGTTCCATTTGGCTATAGGACTAGATAAAATTATTACTTACATTACATGTTTGACAAGCCTAGCCAACCCTAGGCCAGCACAACATAGTTCTGATATGAACTTGCTCAACTGTTTGTTTACATAATTGCAACAATCAAATCATTTCATACAACTTGTCTTTCGATTGGCCCGCGTTTATGAAGGCACTGCCATCTAGAATAAATATAGAACTTTTCGAGCTCTTTGCTATACGCAAATCTTTTAAAGTGTTTGGATTTCGTGATACTCTTTCAACCATAGACATCCTATATAATTGGCTAGACAGCAGTCGGTGGTCCACTTCCGGTACAATTAGAAGCCATCTTAAAATGACAGTTTACATGTTAATCAAATGGGAGCGATTTGTGGCCAAATAGTTCTCAAGATTGCCGCCAGGTTGACAGGTAAGCATACTAGCCTTTAACACCAAATGATTACTAAATTCCCTTATGCAATCACTTCGTATTGTTTCTTTTGTTTAATACCATGCTGCACAAGCTAAAACCATATCAAACAATCCAGTAAAATACTTTATTGCATTAAAAAAGCATAAATTAAAACACCAAATCGCCATCTTGAAATGGGCCGGTTGATTTCTTCAATTTGCCACGCTCGCGCCTGTGCGGAGGTATAGGAGACTGCTAATCTAGCCTACTATAGGGGTTTAATTAATATCAATGCTTTCAACTCACAACCATGACGTTTTCCACGATACCGTTCAAGAATACCAATTCCTTCGAAAACGAAAACGACTTCGTTTTCAAATTGCGTTTTCAACTCATCTCCCACGAACTCAAGAATTGGGGTCAGTCCTTATACCGTCGTTATACCATGGTTATACCACCTATACCCAGGATGTACATGAATCCGGGTCTAGATATTTTACATCCTATATTGTTACTGCTAATACCATAGAATTTAAATCAACTTTTATAAAAATATTATATTTTAGCAAATAATTTTGTAATGGAACTTTAAAAAGTAATGAGATCACACACATAACAAAAACTTGTAGAAATACAGCCAAACCTTACACACTCAAAAGGAATGAGATCTAAAAAAAGGGCCAAGCTCATCTACCCTTCCACATAAACGTACAGTGTCCCATAACAGCATCCTCGAAAAGCTTGGCAAAATAGAATTTGCATGTTATTACGTTTAAATTATTAGAAAAAAAGAACTTGAATAAACTATTACGTTAAATTAATAATCGCAAATTCTTTTTTTGCCAAGCTTTTCGAGGATGCTGTTATGGGACACTGTACGTTTATGTGGAAGGGTAGATGAGCTTGGCCCTTTTTTAGATCTCATTCCTTTTGAGTGTGAAAGGGTTTTTGGCGTGTATTTCTACAAGTTTTTGTTATGTGTTAAAAATACAATAAACGACTAAAGTCTATCCTCAAGACGAAATTTTTATGGTAAAAACAAGATCAAGCATCATTATCATTATCATATCATTATCACCGCAATAAATACATATCTATACCAGTACTGATATTCATTCGGAATCATTAATAATGGACGCAGCAGACAGACATCCACGCGTTGGAAATATTAACTCGTACTACACTTACCAACACAGAATGCATCATCCTAAATCAGCAATAGAGAGATTGACACTTCCAAGAGAACAAGGAGGACGAGGCCTAATTGATCTGAACAACTTATACTAGGGAAACGCCAAAGTCGTTGTTAAACGAGTGAGTGAGCCACGTGTTTGAGTACCCGATTACATTACTTTTCTTCCCCTACCTTAGGCCTACCTAGCCTATCATAGGCAAGAGAGAGCGCATTATGACCTTACAGTTGACGCGCCCGTCCCCGTATACCAACTAAACTTTAAAAAACTATTATTTATACGAATATAATTATCAAACTTAAATGCAAATGTTCCCGGGTACTCACCACATGACTCGCTCACTCGTCTAACTACGACTTTGGCGTTTCCCTAGTCTAGTTGGCTAAGGCGCCCTTGTAGCCGAAATGTGAAAGAAGTGGTTCAATCCCCTGGTCGGGAAAGATTTTGTAATTTCTAGATTGTATTTCAAAAATAATTAAACATGTTTTTTGAATGCATATAACGCAGTGTAGTCCATCATCTGTGGCAATAGGGCCTACTATGGTAAACATAGCCAGTACGAAATACGTGAAAATATTGCAAGGTTTACTCGATCTACGAGCGGAATTTGGGGGTACCTTGACGTCCAACATTCGACAGACCTGCATTGGCACAGCATTTCACAGCCAGGCGAATAACAAACAAAAAATATCTTTTCAAATCTAAAACATTGTCGTTTAAAATAACTTCTAAACATTGGAAGTCTATTTTTCAGTTTATTATTTCTTGTAGGTTTAAATCGCAATGAATCTTGCTGATTTTGTTAGCAGTTCTCAATAAACTCGTACCGGATGTCTGTTTAAAATTTCAGCGCAATCTGTTCAGCGATTGGGCTGTTTTTCCCAACGTACACACACACACACACACACCCACACACACACTCGCACGCACGCAGAAAAACTATTATGGCCGTTTAAGTCGAATGGAAATCACTACGTTCGCTACGCTCACTCTTTCAATTAAAACGAATAGACATTTTAAGAAAATAACGTTTTTACAAAAAACAACCAATCAACACTACATAGTAAGTAATAAGTAAGTTTTATTTCCACACACATACCCATATTACATTATAATAATTTACACTTTGTAAATGACCTCTAAGAATATATTTTTCTGGAATAAGTATTTATTTACTTATTCCTAAAAAATAAACTTTTTTTTATTGAGGTTTTGGAAAGGTACAATTTGCTGTATCAAGCAGGATGCAAATTGAGATATACTCCGTCACATTTCTATCCTAAAAATAAGTTACTTGAAAATTAATCCCTTTAGTCTTATTTTTTGTTACATATCATAACAATTTTACTGTTGGCTATTAATAGAATTTGAGTGCCTCGTATATAAGAGAATACTAATGAAACTATAGAAAAAGTATTTGTCTAGTTTTTCTTGGGGGCCGAATTGGTTTAAATTTTAAGGCAGTACATAAAACAAAGATAAGACATAAGAGACAAAAAGGCAAAAAAATATTAATATCTATAGAAATAAGACAAACTATAAGACAAAATTTAAAACACAAAAACAAAAGAAATGGGCCTACCATACAATATATCTTAGCCTTTTTTGTGGAATACAAACATAACAATAGTACAATATATCTATATCTATTAGGCCTATTTAGAATTGTAGTATAAGATAGGCCTACAGTGTTATAGTAATTTGTCCTTCAAAAATTCCTCAATAAAAGTAATATGCTTTGTTACATAGGAGTTGTTTTAGTTTTGTTTTTTAAAAATGCTAAATATTAGAATGGTTTTTAGACTTGTCGGTAGCTTGTTAAATAATTTAAAACTTATATAATTGGAGTTAAGTTGTGAATGTTTTCGCTTGAGAAAATTTTAGTGTGTATGTTGTTTGCTTGTCTTGTGTTTGGCTGTGAATGCTATTGTTCTTGTCAATTTCTTCATTAATCATAGATTTTTTTAAATTTAGTACGGATTGAAATATGTATAGACTGTAGAAAGTGGGGAAATTTTGTGTTTGATGAAGTGTGGCTTACAGTGAGGTTTAATGTAAGAATTTTTCTTTTGTTTGAGTCCAAGATTTTCTTATTGCTCTTTTCCTGTAGTTTAAATATTGTGTCCGCTTTTACAGAGCTGCCCCATATATTGATGCCGTACCTCATATGTGTTTTCAAAGTTAGCATAGTAAGCTTTTTTTTGCAGTTTTTGTGTTTGTGATTAATTGATTGTTTTTAGTGAAAAGCATGCAGAACTTAGTTTTTTTGCTAACATATCGCAATGTGTGTGCCAGTTTAGATTTTGGTCGATATGGATTCCAAAATTCTGTTGTGTGAACTCTTTTTATCACGGTGTTATCTCCCGTGTTATTGATTGTTGTTAAATTGTTGTTTTGACTATGAGTTTTTTTTAAACTTGGGTGGAATTCTATGAAATTTTTTTTAAATTGGCATTTAGAAAAAGTTTGTTATTTTTGGAACCCCACTTAGTTACTGCGCCCCAGCACTTCTTCGCTAATGACTATCAGATTGTCATGTATTTTGCTTCTTATTAGGATACTGGTATCATCCGCAAAAAATTCAATACCTATATTTTTCAAGATGAAAGTGAGATCATTTACGAATATTATGAACAATAGGGGCCTAGTATGGAGCCTTGAGGAACTCCACATTTTGACTGCTTCCCCCATCAATAAGTAACATTTTCTCGTGGATTGTATTCATCTGTGGTTTTAATTTCTACATGTTGCCTCCTGTCCGTGAGATATGATTTAACTAGATTATACGCATGACCTCTTATGCCATAATAGTGCATTTTTAGCCAGTAGTAACGCGTGATCTATGCAATCGAAAGCTTTCGAAAGGTCACAAAAGATTCCAATTAAGCGTTCATTTTTTTCCTTTCCTTGAGTTATATTATTAATAAATTTTTTCTATGGTATTAGTTTGTTGACCTATATTTCCTAAACCCATTTTGGCTATTTGATAGTAGATGTTCTTTTTCAAGGAATGAAGTAATTCTTGTATGGAGTATTTTTTCAAAAATTTTAGAAATACTGGCAGTAGAGAAATTGGTCGGTAGTTATTTCCATCCGATTTGTCACCCTTTTTAAATAAAGGTATTATTTTTAAAACCCTTTTAAATTTCTTCGGAAATATTGATTTGTCAATACAGTAATTAAAAATGTGGGTTTAAAACTGGCGCTATATTACGTATAATTTTTTTGACTATTGCATGGGTATTTGATCAAGCCCACAAGATTGGAGATTTTTCATTTTCATAACTATTTCCATTATTTCAGTTTCATTGGTTGGTTTAAATAAAGATTTTGATGGAGCTTTACCTGAAACTGCTAGATATTTAGCAGATGCTTTGCCATCAGTATTTAGATGTTGGGTGAGATTTACCTGCCTTGTTGCAAAGTTGTGATTGAAGGTATCTGACACTATTTGTTTGATCTGTGATTGTATTCCTTTATTTTTGATTTATATTAGAGTCGGCAGATTTTTTGTTTATTTTATTTATTGTTTGTTTTATTTACAATTTCCCATACCTTTCTTTACTTATTTTCACTGTTATAGATTTGATTGTTAAAATATTGCTTTTTGGGTGCTGAAATGGTTTTTTTTATATTTTTCTTATAATTCTTGTACATCTCCTCTGTGAAATGGGGTTTTAAAAAGTTTATTTAGGCTGTACAGGCATTTAAAGTTTTTGCTGGAATTTTTAATGCCTTGTGTGATCCAGGATAGTTTAATGAATTCAGTACTCTTAATTTTAATGGTCCCCTTTTTGGAAAACAGTCATTAAAAGGGAATCAGGAAAGGGATTCTCAAATTCATTATATTTATCATCAGGAGTATCTGATTGGTAGACTTTTCCCCAGTTTAGTGTTTGTAAATGATCATTTAGCTTTTGGATATTATCTTCTGAAAACTTTCTTTTTGTTACTGTTTTTTTTTTTAGATTTTTATGTGCTTCCGGTAGCAACAAGTAATAGTTTGTGCAAGATGATCTGATAGGCAATTATTGATCACATTCGTCTGAAAGGATTCTAGTGGTAGATTTGTAGCGATATTGTCATCGTCTTTTCAGATGCATAAAAGGGTCGATTCTTGTTGGTTCTTTAACTTGAAATGTTAGATTATGAGAAGTAAATAAATGTTCCAGTTTTTTCTTGTTTTTAGATTTAAGATTGAAATCAATGTTAAAATCACCTAATATAACTATTTTCTTTTGTTCACCTGATAGTTTCTCAAGTAAGTATTCCATATTCTGGAGGGAATGTATGCATGTCTCCTGATGGAGACGATAAGTGTTAATATTATAAGTTTATCTTTTTTGTTGTGATCTGATGCAATGTTTACTTCAATGCCTGTGATTTCTATATGTTTCTCAATGCAGATTTTTATTAATATCACTCCTTGTTTTAATGTGTTTTTACCCATGCTTCACCAGCAAATATTGCAACACCACCATGGGTATGAGATGATCTGGAAATGAGCTTACCTTTTTGTAGTTACTGATGTGTAACGAGTTTAGATTACTTTCAGTGAGCCAATGCTCAGAAAAGCAAGCACATCTATTGGAGTATTGTTTTTCATTTTGGGAGTCCAGGAACACTTCAAATTTTTGTTGTTGAGCTAACTAGCCTCTGAATATTTTGATGAAGGATATTTATAAATTTAGTATGTGTGTTGTTTTGAGCTAGGGGGGATGAGCGGTTTTTTGATCTATTAGTTTTTAGTTGATTTTATGCTTCCTTTGGATTGTTGAATTTGATTGAGTTTAGGATTAATGTTGAGGATGTGAGTTTCATTTAATTTGGCAGTCGTCAGCCTAGATGTGTAAGTTTTAATTGATAATGGTGGAAAATGTGATACTTCGTTTGGATTTAGTGTTGATGGTATGATTTTGGATTTTATTGGGGGTTTTTTCTTGGGGTGTTTAAGACTATCTTAGTTTCTTTCCGAGGCACCTTTGCCGAAAAGGGGGAAGAGACTTTGATGATAATTGTAAGGAGGTGTGACTCTAGGTTTTATCTAAGGGAATTTGGTTTGCTTTGCAAGTGCGAGATAGTTTGCCCTACTAACTACATTGCTCCTGGATGAACTGGATGTCCGAGTGCCAGATGGTTTCCCGGGTGGGAATGCAGCATCGTGTTTCCTTGGCAGCTGAAGGGTCCTCGAGAGCCGGTGTGTTAACATGAGCCGTTGTCCATTGAGGCATTCTGTGAAGATGGTTTCATTCCCTCGATCTGGCGAGCTCTTATGGGAGGTGTGACGATAATCATGTTAACCGGGTTGACAAGTTCATTGGGAAGTGGTGATAAGGGAGAAGTCACATTTGTTTTGTTGGGGTCTTCATTGATTTCTAGCAAAGAGTCAATTGAGCATAGGGAATTGCTGTCCATGCTCTTGTGTGAAGGCGAGATGATAATCTTGGTCTCACCTTTAATTATATTTGTGTTCTTGACAGGTTCTTTTGGAAGTGTTAATAAGGGAGGAATCACATTTGTTTTGCGTTGGTCGTCATCGCTTTCAACAAGGTGTCGATTGAGCATAGGAAATCACTGTCCGTGTCTTTCCATGGCAACGGGAGTGGTATCCGAAGCAAAGACAATCTTGCTTTTCGGGTTTTGGTAAAGTGACCAGACTAGAATTTATTGTGACATTGGAAATGGGATATGCCTTTTGTGCATCAGTAAAAAGGCCCGTTTCTTGGTTTGGTCTTGGGCTAGTACTAGCTGACAATTATTAACTCCACTCAATCTGGCAAACAAAATGTTAATCTACAAGGGAACCTCATAACTGACGCTGCAAAAGTGTTACGCCCTCTCAGAAAAAAACCCTACACAAGAGACATTATGATGAACTACACAAAGAGCACGTAGATATTAAAGCATCAAATAGGTGATTAGACAAGGGGGAACTATTTGGAGAAACAGAAGGTTTTATGATGGCTATTCAAGACAGAGTGATTGCGACGAAAAATTATAAAAAAATACATTATAAAAGATGCGACAGTAAACGATCAATTAGAAAATGTAGTGTAAGGGGGGGAAACAATCGAACACATCATATCCGGGTGCCAGTCACTATGTCAAACGGATTACCTCTACAGGCAAAACCAAGTAGCTAACATTATTCATCAAAAACTAGCAATCAAGTACAACCTCATTGACACACACAAAAACCTTACTACAAATACAAACCAGAGAAAGTACTAGATAGTAAAGATTTCAAATGTTATTACGACCGCACAGTTATAACAGAGCAAACGATACATCACAACAGACCGGATATAATAATAATTGACAAGAAGAAACAAGAAACTACCCTTATCGACGTTGCTGTCCCAATGTGCCATATCGTCGAGACTACATGGAAGAAAAAAATTGACAAGTATAGTGAACTTGCAATTGCGATCAAAAATATGTGGAAACAGAAAAGGTAAATACAATCCCATTCTTTATATCAGCCAACGGCATCATACCGAAGAAGCTACATGAAAGCATTAAACAACTAGATCTTCAACCCAATGTATACATTGAGACTTAAGAGCCGCATGCATGGAGCTCTGGCTGATGCGCTCGGAGAGGGTCAGTCGTAACTATGTAACTCCGAATGTAAAAGCTCGTTTTTGTTGCAAAAAATCAGGTACACAGAAAACAATGTCATCTAGATTAGTACTTAACCAAATTATGAATAATAATTTTTCTAAGCCGAGGAAAAAAATGTCAATTGGCATCAAACAGAATAACGGATAACATGTAGAATTTCACCAGGAAAAAAAAATCAAAACGTACTGACCTAGATAACAATTGAATACGTACTCTGTAAAAATCTGATGGTTCTAGAAGTACTCGTATGGTTTTTACATCGTTACGCATATTGCAAAATTTAGCACTAAGAACTTCAGCGTTCAGCCGATAGGTAACGCTAGCATCGAAACGCTAGTAATTTCAAATTTTCGAGGGCAATGTTTATGACAGGCAGGACCGGCGAGGGTTGCCGGGGTTGGGTTGGTTTTATGGTGGCGGGTGGAAGGAGGTCGGGTGAAAGCAGGGTGGTGTGGGTTGGACAGGGTGATGAACCATTATTGTCGATATTTGTTGTGTCGATATAGTTTATGTGTTGTACACGATGGAGAACATGGATTATCGTTATGGAAAGAAAAGATGATCCCTTCGTCTAGGAAACGAAAGAAGAACACTGTCGCAAATCTCGTCAGTGTTGGCGATTATCTAAAAGGGAAGCAATGTTAATTGTTATTTGTTTATTGCCCATGTGATGGTGGTTTGCCACCGTGACACGGGGTGGAGATCGAACCTTGGACTTTCATTCAATCATTCCTTCATTCCGTCGCTCCACTATAGTAGCACCAATTTCTTGGATATAACTTTGTGTATTTTATCGGTGTTTCCTCATTACCATACTAATTACAAAGCACTCACAGAATTTAATGAATTATTCTTTATAACAGCCTCTGTGTGCATTTTTCTCTTTCCACCTTTTTTTCCAAATCGCTAGACTGGAACGAGGCAGCAAGCTTGTGAGTGAACATGGTTTTTTCTACCTGCCATCGACCATTTCAAATCTATTGTGATGAAAATAATTTATTCAGCGAATTTTTTTTTTTATAATTGCAAATATTTAATAACGTGGTTCAAATGTGTAGCTTGAGTTATGAAATGCGTTTTTCCCTAGTGTCTACGATCAAAACTGACTGAAATATACAAATATTATTAAATTATTATTATAATATTATTAAAATATATTGTAGAAGCATTATCCGTAACTCAGTCAGTTTTTATCGTAGAATTTCGTCAAATAATCTTTAACAACGTTATTAAATATTTGCAATTAAACAAAAAAATATCAATAAATAAATAGAACAAATAAAACAAGAGATTGCAGCAGGTAGAAAACCCTCAGCTTCAAAGATGGTCTATCTCCCCCCCCCCCCCCCCACTCCACCAGCAATTTGACCACTGGGAATATTGGAAATACGAAATAGTTGGAGGGAGGTCCAGAGTTCGATCCCAAGTCGTGGTAAACGACGATGATCACCGTTGGTACAACAACACTTACATTTGTACCGCTATAGCTAATACTAAAAATAAAAACTACACTTATCGATATGGTAATGCAAATAAAACTTTATATTCGTGTGGACAAGTAATTGGTTCAAAAGTTGTACAATCATTAGCATAAATAAATCAAACTCAAATCTAAGAACATTTCGAATAACTTTAAAATTATGAAAATAATCCTACAAATTTAAATTATTTTTCTTTACTTTTAACAGGATTCGGGAGACGGAATTCAGTGAACCAGCAACGACATTTTTGCTGTTTTTTTGTAAATTACGTGTTATTTTATACTCGGTAATATTTGATGTGCTTTGTTTTACCGAAATGTATAACCATATTATTGCTGTTTCTTGTTAATTACCTGTTATTTTATATCCAGTAATATTTTTTTTGTTTTACCGAAATGTGTAACGATATTATTACTGTTTCGCGTAAATTATACGTAAATTGTCCTGTATCCGGTAACATTTTATGATAGTGTGATTAGTTGCCATTTTATGTGCTAAGATTCCAAGAATGGTACAGTTCTGCTATCCTAAACGTTGATGTATAAGGTACATACTGATGTATCTTTTATAGAACACACCCATTCAACCAATTGATAAAGAGCCCCGTGTCATTGCAATAAAGATAACTAATTGGAAACGGACAACTTCATTCTCACTCCGGTTTATAACGCCCAATGTCAACTTCTTTCCTTCTTCAGTTTTCCACCCTCTTTACTATATGACACACAACAATCGCGTATAGTCATCATGGGGTATTTATGTATTCTTGATTCGACCCCAAGTTGACTACGGAGAGTTGTGTGGAATCCTCATCACGACACCAAAATTAAACAAGTTGAATGCATACAATACAATTTTTTAAGTTCCTTGTTGTTAAGAAAACAATATAAATTTTTTCCGTGAACAATATAACACGATTTGTGAACAACATTCAGTGTAGCAACAATTTGTAGGTCCTAATTATATTTGTTTATTTTATAATGGGGCTACTTGTACGTGTGTTACATGATATGTATATTATCTTTGTATTGTATTGTAAGCCGTAGTTACTTGGCACTTGTGGGTGCAAATCTGAATTGTTGAACGTAAAATAAATAATCCTTATCTCGGCCAATTTTGATCGTAGGTACCCGGCAAAAAAAAACACATTCCATAACTCGAGCTACATATTTGAGCCATGCCGTTAAATATTTTCGGCTAAAAAAATTCTCGCGGAAAAAATTATTTTGATCACAACAGATGTGTGAATGGACGTTGACAGGTAGTAGAAACCCCAATTCCCCCCTCACTTCGAATGCTGCCATATCCCTTCAGAGAACGAGGCTCACCCTAAAGACACGTAAATTGCGGCGGTGTTTTCAATCAATATAACCAATTATTTATTGTAATTTCCCAGTTTTATGATACGGTTTTTGTTTTTACATCGAACGAATTCGATTATGTTCCATGGTATGTAATATTTATTACAAATAATATGATCACACGATGAAGGTTTCGTGTAGGCTTACTAATTAAATGAGTTATTCGAAATTATTTATTTATTTTTACATACTAATATGTTGGGATGAAAGTTGGTAGAATGAAGACATACACGCGACCCGACCAAACATTACTGTCATGGGATGCTACGCCGTATTGGAGTTCTCGTTGAATAGCAATGCTATTAATTTTATGACTAGGGCCTACCCTCCGTCCCATGAATGAGACCTGTCGGCGCATCTGGCCTTGAAAGGTTTCTCAGCCCTGCCTGCGAGGTAATAAATATAACCCCCGCCCCCTGACCAACCGTCAAAACAACCCCTGTCGGTGAGCAGACCTCCTTGTACAAAAGTAAAAGAAGTTGCATATCTCACAGGCGTTTCGTGCGCTAGTAGTTCCGACTTTCACCGCAAAATTTGACAGCGCCCAGCCATTCATCGGACTCTTAAAGGCAATAATACTCAACACATGTAGAATAGTTCGTAAATTTCTAAACTAAGAATGATACTTCGAGATTCCGAGACAGCTTCCATCCTGACATGGTTTTCGTGGTTTCCCATAGTCCCCAAGAGCAAATGCTAGGATGGCGACGAGAAATCGGGCCCCGACCGTACACAGCAGAAAGAAAACATCGTCTACAAACAATATCATAAATTATCTATTTTTAGTTAGAGTTAAGACAAAGTAATAATGTATGTTATAGGTACACATGGAAGTACTTGACGTAAGTCCGTAATTTTCTAAAAC
>JAMZAV010006948.1:0-30873 GCA_024449915.1 Sweltsa coloradensis | reverse complement strand
GTGTACTATATATACAAAGTGGGTAGATTCTAGGGATGGCACGTGTACACGTGTACCGTTTTTTTGTGATCGGTAAATGTTTTTATGTAATTACTATTTTAATTCTTTGTGCGACCCGCCGATCGATGTTTTCTCGTGAGTCAATTTAAGCGCGAGCGGCGAAATAGTCTCCTATTTCAACCCCTTCTCCTATTCACCTCGAGGCTCGATTGCGTTGAGTCATCGAAAATCGTATTCGGCAATGAATGAACAAAGCAAGTGGCTCTAGTCGACAGTTCGACACCGGCAGTTGATCCAATTAGAATGACCTTGTCTTCTTTCTTGCAGGTACTCAAGATGTGGGGCCTACAAAATGTTGCCAAACTACTGTGTTGTAATGATCGCAAGTTACAAACATCTTTTTATCCTTTGTTGGATTTGATCCGTAAAAATTTGCTGAACCATTTCTGATTTTAACAAGCAATTTAACAATGGCTTTGACCCGGGGAAAATTTGGATAAGCTGATATCTACAGTAAAAGCATTGGAAGCTGAATTGAAAGAAATGAAAAAAAGAGAAAAATCAGCTGTAAAAACAGAGAAAACCGGGCTCATCACAGACTGGGTTGCAAATTATTAGACGAGTGAGCGAAGCGAATGAGGATTTCTGTTACGCTCTACTCGATCGGGCCTTGGCCGTGAGCATTGTCCAATGATGTATGAAAAAATGTATGTATGTATGTTAAATGTCTGTCTGTCGGGCTCATACGGCCGAACGGCAAATAGATTGAGCTAAAAATTTTAAACACACATCCGTGTCCAGGTAACTGAGAACTGCTAACAAAATGAGCAATATCTGTTGCGATTTAAGCTCGCAAGAAATAAAAATTTTGAAAAATGTGAACTTAGATTGCAAATGTTTACAATATCCATTAGTAAAATAGAACACAGCCTGTAAAAGTTTGCGATCAGATGAACCAAGTCTTTTGTCTTTTTGTCTTTTTTCCAATCTGCAAGCTTAGAAAATCTCCTGATAATTTTCTATCTTTACACGGAAATACAAGAAACCATATCAAATTTTGACTGCATCTTGATCTTCTAGAATTATACTACGAGTGACATTGAAGGGAAGTTTTAGTTTTCATTATTTACAGGAATAATCAGTCTTTTTACTCAATTGTGTGGGTTTTCTTACAAAACTGTCACCCAAAAAAATCACTCCTGTGTTTTAATCTGGATTTGTAAGCATTCAAAGGTTTTCAGATAGTGATTTTGCATCAATAAGGTTATTAGAGTTCAGTGTGTGTGGTAAAGCAAACACTTTTGAATTCATTTAATATTTTTATAGGAATTTAAACATATTTAGATTTGTGTTAACGTCTTCATCAGTGTGCACCTTGACGACAAGCTTTAGGCTTAAATACTCATTTAATAATCATAATTTATTTATTTAATTTTTGAGTTTGTTGACATTAAAATCCTTCCCTATTTGAAGTATCATTGTGAAGCCAAATTTATATCATAAAGTTGTTTTAAGAAGTAAATATTTAAAAAAAAGGATTTGATTTTTGATTTCTGTCAAAAAATCAATTGGAACGTTCGCTTGTTATAAAAAACAAACTTCAAAATATTATTGTTTACTTTTCTGACAGCAGAATTAGGCCTAGGGAATTTGAATTATATTCTTTCGTTTATAACTTACAATTTCTTCTTCATAATGGCAAAAACAAGTGGTTAAACGTTGTACCGTATGTAATTTGAAAAAGAGCAAAACAACTAAACGCCTAGAGTGCTCGGTATGTGAAGATATTTTCCATCGGGTATGTATAAATATGAAAATTGAGGCATTTGATTCAATAATTGGACCAGGGGAATGTAATAAGTGATAATCAGTTATAATAGCAGCAAGTGCCTTTAAAAATGTGGCGTTCAAGATGTCTATGAACTGAAAAAACCGAACAAGAAGAGTTTCGACAAAGATGGTATTGTATGAATTGTTTATTCCCCTCTAAGTGTACATGAAATTTACATGACAAATCTTTTAATCATGATGTCGATAAAGAACCACAAAATATAAATGATGTTGCTGCTAATGGTTTAGCTTTTATTGCCAAAAGGAATGAAGCTTGACATCTCAATATACGTAAGTTGGTTTAAGTACATAGATTCATTTGAGAGTTATTCTTGACACGTATAATTTTGATATATTTGCTTGCTGGAAAAAAATCTAGATGAGTCTGTTCCAGAGGGTTTTTTATTCTATTGACAGTTAAAAAATGCTAAGATTTGATCGTGAAAGGGTAGGGGGAGGGGGTTAGTTATTTATATTGCTGAGAATTTCATGTCAAGTGTAGTCGAGTGTAAATTTAAAATTTTCCGATAGATTTTGAGTTGCAGTCAGTTAAATTCTGGCTTCCGAATGTAAAGCCAATGAATTTTTACAGCAGTTTATAAAGCTCCACACGTAAAGTTAGAAGAATTTTCAGATTTTTTTGATATTTTAGTAAAAAATTTTAAAAATCGGAAGCTAATGAATTGTTTTTTCTAGGTGATTTCAACATTGATTTGAGTAAGAAGACATTACCAGTAAATAATTTCAAAATTTCTTACTAGCTCACATGGATTGGTAAAATTGATAAAGTCTGTTACTAGGGTAATAATAGGTCAGCTTCTTTAATTGATCATGTTTATGCAAATCACAATGAAAATATTTTTCAGTAGGTATTATAAGTGTAGGATTAAGTGATCATGAATTAATTTATTGTGTTCGTAAGATTAATAAGCAAAAATTTCTTCCTAAATTTATAAATACTAGAAAATTATAAGAATGTTGTTTGGAAGAAGTAGATGAAGATATCTTAAGTGGTCCATTGACCAAATTGGTATGGCAGTAAGTGCAGATGATAAATTAGAAATGTTTATTAAAGTAGTCTTTAGAACCTCTAAATGAACATGCACACCCCTTGAAATTAAGAATTAAAGGTAAGCCAGCCCATGGTTAACAGCAGAGATTAGGAAATCCATGCATAGGAGAGACCACTTGCGCAAAAAATTTTAGAATTTTAGAAGGCAGTCAACGTGGGAGGAATACAAGAAAGTTAGAAATAAGTTAAAAAATCAGATTCGTTTTTCTAAGCCGGTGAGCATTTTAAGTCTTCTTTTGATTATGCTATTTCTTCATAGTCTTTATGGTCATTTTATAATAAGTTGACAGGTAACAAAGAAAAAAAAAGAGGTAGCATAGCCTCATGACAGAGAATGGGGTACCCTACACGTCTAATCCAGATATGTGCTGTTTGTTACAAAAAAATTTTTGTTGTGAACGATGTAGATTTTGAAATGAAATTGGTAAGTTTAAAGATTTAAATAGAAGAGAAGCAGAGAATCTTCCGCATACAAAAGTAACTAATGAAGAAGTCATTTCAGCAATTAAACGCCTTAAAATTAGAAGCTCTGAAACAATTCAAGAGTTTCCATGCATAGTATTTAAGAAATGCGCATCAATAGTCGGATTATTAGGTATCTAATTTCCCCCTTCTTTTTTGTAGGTGATTTCCCAACACAGCTGAAATGGCAAGGGTAACGCCTATTTATAAGGGTAAAGGTAAAAAGAGTAATAGGAATTTATCGACTATATCAACTCTTCCAATTGTAGGGAAAAAATTTTTGAAAATATTTACACAAGAGGTTATTACATGAAGTGGATGCATTGAAGGTTTAAGTGCAAAACCAGCATGGTTTCAGGAAAGTTTGGTCAACGCAAAGTGCCCTTCTAGCATTTACAGATTTTATCTATAAAGGATTGATAAACGTAATGGTAAGGTTGGGGAGCTGTCTTTGTTGATCTTAGGAAAGCATTGATTCAGTACCTTTTTTTCCTCTTTTAATAAATTTAAAAAAAAGGGTTTAAGTAAGTCCTTATTTTTTATCAAAATTTTTGGGGGATTATTTTTTAAAAAGAAAAATGTTATAAATCTTGCAAAATAAGTTCAAAAGTATTCAATTATTTTGTGGTGTGTACCCCAAGGATCAATATTAGACCCCTGTTATTTTTCTTAATTAGATGATATATCTACTATAATGGGAGGCATCAATTTATCTTATATGCTGATGACTTGGTCTTTTTTTTAGAAGGTGTTTGGGTGTCGAAGAGATCGTAAGACGTCTTCAAGAAGTTCTAAAAGAGGATGGATGATTGGTTTAAAAAATCAGGAACTTGATATTAATTATAGCAAAACAAATTTTATGATTTTTCATAAGGCTAATGATAGAAGCATGAATGATATTCATTTGGGCGTTAAATTGTAATGGGTAAGTTAATTTCTAGAGTGTTTTGAATTTAAATATCTTGGAGTTTTCTTAGATTGAATTTAAATTTTAAGAAATATTATGAATATGTATGTTATAAAGTATCGTCAGCAATTGGAATTATAAGTAGAATGAAGAGGTTTGTAACCGAGAGAATGTTGAGGTTACTTGTAGATTCTTATATCACTCGTTATTGATTATTGCTTAGTGGTTTTGGGGAGTAAGACCTTCTTCTGAGTATGTTTTACTCCAGAAGAGAATTGATCATCTGTTTGATTCATTTCCCTTGAACAAAGATTTGCAGTCTGATTGTTTCACGATTTAGGAGAGGATGAAGTATAGCGTGCTGGTAAATACATACAAAGTATTGAAAGGTATGTTTTTTGGTATTCTACCAATATTTTTTTAAATTGTTGATCGTGATAGAAATTCTACTTTAATAAACTCATTTGGAAGTTCTAGATTAAATTTTGAAGCATTTAGAAAGTCATTTATGTACAGAGGCGTATCCTATTGGAATTCAATTTCTTATGATATTAGAAGCCAGTTTTTGATCTAGGAATTGTACAATTTAAAAGTAAAATTGAAGCAATGATAATGAATCAAAGAGCAAAAATTGATTTTTACTATTATTTTTAAGTTATTGTCTGTGTGTTTGTGTAATGTTAATTTACCCTTTATAAGCTCTTATAATTTATTTTGCTTTTCTCTTTGTTTGTTTATTTTTGCTTTGATTATGATATAAACAATGTATTTTCAACTATATTTTCTGCCTAGATTGTCTGGTTGCCGCCCACTGAGGAGCTTTTCAACTTGATTTAGGTGTCCTGTATCATTGCTGTGATCAGTTTGACATGAAATTTTTAAATAATTATATATCTGATATAATTATTATATATGAGTCAAGATTTGAACACAAAAATGAAGATTGAAACCCAAGAATAAAGATTTCGCGTTCGGTGGTTTCTTCCGCGAAAGTTTGATTATACTCCCTGATTTGCTGTTCCTGATTTTTGGCAAACCTCATATTCGTTTGAGTGGGAAACGTCTAATAAATCAGTTTTTTTTCTTTTCGTTTTTCTTTTTTAATGTTTTTTTTTTTTTTTTTTCTTTTCTTTTCTTTTCTTTTCTTTTTTTTTCTTTTTTTTTTCCACCCTTTTTTTATTTGTTTTATTCATTGAATGCATATAATATCATTCAATTTGTTACCAAAATTCTTGTTTAAATGCATTGTTTTGTAATGCTACTATTTCAAAAAATTTACGAAAATGTAATTTATTGTTGTTTTTTCATCTATGTAATTAGATTTATTTTGTTGTCCTCCTTGTAAATCAGTTTTTTTAACTGAATAGGATAGACGTTAAATAAATAAATAAAATAAATGTTTTTTTATTGTTTTGTTTTTATTTCTTCCGTCATTCTGTAAATGATGTGGGCCATTGCTGGCTATTAAGGATACTATTATACACTTCGTTTGGGCTGGTGATGATCTACAAGAAACAGGCGACGTATTTTATCTCGCAAACATCAGCTGGTAAGTAGGGTAGTATATACTTTCCGAAACTAGAATGCGAGCTCTGGCAGTCGTTGTCGGGGACCCCCATATTCTCTAAAGACCTTTCAACGACGAAAGACCAGGACAAAACGAACGATGACAAAGGGCGATGACGACCACGACGCGCCTTTACCCGTGGCTATTTCGACGAGCACCAGGGATGGGATTTTCCTCCCTATATCCTCTAGGTAAGAGTGGTGATTTTTGACCTAGCGGTTGTCGCACCCTTAATCCCAAAATAAAACTAAATTGGGACGATGGGTTTAGCCTTTTCATAATAGGACGACGACAAACGGTTGACGCACCCCCGAAACCAAAAAACTATAAACCACTTTCTCTGTTCGCCTAGGCCTAAATATTTTATTTTTTGGGCTTATTGATTAAGGACGCGTCAACCGTTAGATCATAATGCACGACTCTAGCCTAGGGGATGGGGAGGAGTGGCCCATGTGGTCAGAACCAGCCATGGGTAAGGGGAGGAAGGGGGATTTCTCACGTCGTGGTCGTCATTGTCTTTGTCATCGTTCGTTTGTTCATTGTCACCCTCGTCGGGGAGGTCGTCAAGGGAAGAGGGAGGTGTCCCCCACGAGATTGCCAGAGCTCGCCTCTGGTTTTTGGGGAAATATAGTATACTTCCCCCTTATTAGTGATGTTTGCGAGGTGGACCTTTCTCTTGAATCGCCAGAGCAGCAGAACAATGCTCTGGGCCAATTCTGCCTCGAACCCAGACGGAATCGTCTTTAATTTTTCATACATTGACGCTGGAGGAAGTACCTGTTCTAAGGGTCATACATCGGCCGTTTTATTTAGCCTGGGGTGAAGCCTATCTGTTCAACAAGGGTCTGTGACCACAAATGTTTGTATAAAGATTATACTAGGGAAACGCCAAAGTCGTGTGTTAGACGAGTGAGTGAGCCATGTGTTTAGTCACCACATTACAACACACACATTACACACACATTACTTTTCTTCCCCCTACCTTGAAATCCTCCTTCCTCCCCTTACCCATGGCTGGTTCTGACCAGCATGGGCCCCTCCTCCCCATCCCCTAGGCTAGAGTCGTGCATTATGACCTAACGGTTGACGCGTCCTTAATCCAAATAAACCCAAAAAAAAAAATATTTGGGTCTAGGCGAACAGAGAAAGTGGTTTATAGTTTTTTGGTTTCAGGGTGCGTCAACCGTTTGTCGTCGTCCTATTATGAAAAAAGGCTGGTCCCATACGTCCCAATTTAGTTTTAGTTTGGATTAAGGGTGCGACAACCGCTAGGTCAACGCCAAAGTCGTTGTTAGACGAGTGAGTGAGCCATGTGTTGTGTACCCGCTAACATTACTTTTCTTCCCCCTACCTTTGACCTCCCTAGCCTATCATTGGTTAAAGTGGCGCATTATGGCCGGACAGTTGACGTGCCCTTAAACTTAAAAACTTATAATTACCTAACTTAAATCCAATCAATGTTCACGGGTACTCAACACGTGGCTCTCTCACTCGTCTAACAACGACTTTGGCGTTTCCCTAGTTAAGGACCTCACAGTAAGTAATTAATAAAACCCTGGGGAGGGACCTCAGACGTAGCAGTCGAGGATTTTCTCGCCCAGGTGGAGAAGGCAGGCGACCTGGGTGGTTGGACGGACGCCGACAAAATCAAAATCATTGGCCTAAAGCTAGAGGGGGCGGCATTGACGTTCCTAAATAGCAGTGAGCACCTCCAATCACCGACGGTTCAATACGATGAATTTAAGCGCGAATTCATTAACCGATTCAAGTCGCGGCAGCCTGATCAATTTTATTACTCTCAACTACAAAATGCCAAGCAGGCAAAAGGGGAAACTGTCCAAGATTTCGCAGACCGTTGTAAAAAACTTAATCTGGGGACCATCCGGAAAGTAGGGGATGGCCAGGCACAAAAAATCATCAACGAGGAAGCGGAGCGACGGCTGCTAGCCGCGTTTACCAACGGGTTGAGTGGCAACGTGGGCGTCCAGGTCGGTTATAGGATGCCCGCCACCTTCGCGGAGGCACTCAACCACGCGCTTTCAGTAAGCGCAGTGGACAGGGGGAAACAAGTGAATGGGGAAAAGGTGTTCGCGACTTCGCATCATCCAAAGCCGGGAAAGGGGGCAATTCCATTCACCTGCTATGGCTGCGGTAAAACCGGCCATATGAAGCGGAATTGCACTAATTCGGCAGGGTACGTGAAACCGCAGACAGCCGAGGCTAGCCAACAGCCTCAGCAAAAATCCTCAACCTCCCCTACATGCACTTACTGCAAAAAGAGGGGCCACGTAAAGGCGGACTGTTACTAAAAAAAAGGGCCGATAAGGCTAAGGCGGCCCCAAACGGGACGAGTTCGACACAGGCCCCAGCGTCGGACGAGAACTAGCCGAGGTGGTGATAGTACCTAGTGTAGCCACTCCTGGGGAAGGGGAACTTCTCGTAGAAGCCAACATAGAGGGGAAAGTTAGGAAACTGCTAGTCGACACAGGAGCGACAATCTCTATGTTACAACCAGGGGTCAGTAAGTCTACATTACAGGTAAATCACACACAGGCAAGGGGTGTAACAGGATCAGACATAAATCTATTAGGGCTACAATCTGTTACGTTTAACCTCCTGAAAAACCGATATAATAATCTGTTTCATGTAGCCGAACTAAATCTTCCATACGATGGCATAATCGGTGTTGATTTTCTCTTACGAGAGAAAATAACATTAGATCTCGACAAACTACACTTAACAATAGGTAAAAGCAGAATACCGCTCGTCGGTAAAACAGCACGCGTTGCAACTTGTCCGCACGGACATGTTTGCACGTCTTGTTCAACAAGATTCGCACGGGACCAGAAGGGCCTAGTGACCCCGTCTGGTTTTGAATCGACCCTGGCTAATCAGGACATAATTAACCCTATTAGCCAAGCCTCGGCTAAGCCTCCAGGAACCACTACTCCTGGAGCAAACTTAGCACAGGCAACCGAACAAGAAAACGCTAGTAAGCCTGTACACGCTGACAAGCCTATTTGGAAAGTTTTCGCGAGCGAGACAACAACGTTGCCAGGTCACAGCGAAGTGATTGTGTATGGAAGGTTAGACAGAGCGGGAACCGATTTCCCTTCCGCGGTGGTTGTCGAACCTCACATGGTTCAACTACACGGAATATTAGTGGCCAGAGTTGCTGCTAATACTCAAGGAAATCTGGTACCCCTAAAGCTCATGAACGTCGGTCTAGACGCTGTTCTTTTGTCAAAGAACACGTTGTTAGGAGAGGCGGAAGGAATCGATCTGCTTGAACTCGACACCCGGAAGGGAGTTCGTGCTGTCACTGCTAGCAAAGGACAAAAGGAAGTGAATTCACGAAAACGGCAGCACGAAGTAGCCAAAGTTAGGGCACTCCTTAATGATAAATTGACCCATTTAGAGCCGGAAGATAGGACTAAATTGGGGGATGTACTCGATGAGTACATAGAGCTATTTCTCGACTCTGAGAATGATTTGGGGTGTACGAGCAAGGTTAAACATAGAATCATAACAGATGATGCGAAACCGGTTCGGAAAGCGCCGTATCGCATTCCACACGCTTTGAAAGAAGTGGTGGACATTCACATTCAGGATATGCTGAAAAAGGGTATTATCGAACCATCAAGCTCACCGTGGTCAGCCCCTATCATTATGGTACCAAAGAAAACGTCGGAAAACGGCGAAAAGAAGTACCGGCTCGTAACGGATTTCCGCGCACTGAACGAAATAACCAAGGGGGACGCCTATCCGTTACCTCGGCTCGACGATACCTTAGAGAGCCTAGGTAACTCCAAATACTTTACTACGTTAGATTTAAAAAGCGGGTATTATCAAATAGAAATTGATGAAAATGATAGGGAAAAGACAGGATTTTCTACCCCTAACCTAGGCCATTTACAGTACGCCAGAATGGCCATGGGGCTCAAGGGCGCGCCAGCCACATTTCAGCGGCTAATGGACTGTGTGCTGGCAGGGCTGAAGGGCATAGAGTGTATGGTATATCTAGATGATATCATCATATATAGCGTCACGCTGGACGAACACATTCAAAGTCTGAAAAACGTGTTAGATAGGCTCAAAGAAGCCAACCTACACATTCAACCAGAGAAGTGTGTGTTCGCTCAGGCAGAGGCAAATTACTTAGGTCATATTGTTACTAATGAAGGAGTGAAAACTGACCCGAGGCTTGTAAAAGCCATAAAACAGTATGCACAACCGAGGGACATAAAAAGCGTGCGCGCGTTCCTCGGTTTAAGTGGATATTACAGAAAATATGTCAAAAACTACGCCGATAAGGCTCAAGCGTTGACACTGTTGACTAAGCAGGACACCGTATTCAAATGGGGTGAAGAACAACAGCAGGCGTTCGAAACGTTAAAAGAAGAACTATGCGGGGAGGCGATACTGAGGTACCCAGTATTTACTGAACCGTTTATACTAACGACTGACGCGAGCGGTGTGGCACTGGGGGCGGTCCTTTCACAAATCCTAAATGGGGAGGAAAGGCCAATCGCCTACGCAAGTAGACAGCTGAATAAAGCCGAGAGGAACTACAGTACGACCGATAGAGAAATGCTCGCGGTAGTATGGGGAACAAAGTACTTTCGTTGCTACTTGTATGGCAGAAAATTTACAGTATACACCGATCATGCTCCTTTGAAATGGATGTTAAAGCTGAAAGAGCCGACGTCTTCAAGATGGACGCGCTGGATGGTGCGACTCTCCGAGTTCGAATTCGACATAATTCATAAACCGGGTAAAGCGAACACGAACGCCGACGCGCTGTCTAGACAAGTCAATGCGGTGACTAAGAAAGCAAAGGGGGAGTATCTACCCTGATAAGCAGAGAAACTAGTTTTAGAAGAAACAGGGAAAGGACGAATACTGTCAAAATATTTTGGGGAAGTTGGACGATCCAAAATACGAGGAAGAATTTCAACTCGATAAAGATGGTTTGTTGTATCATGTCAACGGCGACATCTGGCGGTTAGTTGTGCCAACTACGTTAGTGCCAAGAATAATCACACACCACCACGACACGGTGTTCAGTGGGCATCAGGGATGTAAGCGCACTACTGATATCGTGAAAGCACGATACTTCTGGAAAACACTGCGGAAGGACGTCGAAAAATACGTTCTCGAATGCGATTCGTGCGCCAGAAGAAAATTGGGTACGCAAAAGGTGATACCGCTAGGGACTCATATAGAAACAACCATTCCATTCGAAGTGATTTCGTTAGATCTGGTGGGACCGTATCCAACCAGCTTAGAGGGCAATAAGTACTTGCTAACGTTTATTGATCACTTTACAAGATATTGCGAAGCTATACCACTCAAAGATATCACAGCGGAAACGGTGGCCAGGGCATTTGTTGAGAATATCATAACAAGGCATGGGACCCCGCGTTATTTGTTGACCGACAGAGGCCGACAGTTTGTGTCAGCACTAATGCAAGAGACATGCCGATTATTGAAGATAAAATCAATACAGACAACGCCCTACCATCCGGCTTCTAACGGACGTCTAGAACGAATCCATCGTACTATCGGGGACATGATAGCGCAATATGTAGAGAAGGATCATAGAACGTGGGACAGATTTGTACCATACGCCATGATGGCTTACCGCACTACGCGAAACGATGTCACCGGGTATAGCCCACACTTCCTTCTACACGGAAAAGAAATCAGAATTCCGTTCACAGATGATCTAGAACCAAATCTGGAAGGAAAGGAGTCTGAGCAGCAACTACAACTCGCTGACAGACTAAATGACGCGTATAAAATAGTACGGCAAAATAACCAGCTTGCTCGCGATTCGCAAAAGAAATACTACGATCAAAAAGCGAAGCAACGGTCGTATAACGTAGGCGATATGGTGTATCTACGCAATACAGCATAAAAGTAGGCGTATGCAAGAAACTGTCCCCGCGATTCCGAGAACCGTACAAAGTCGTTCAAAAATTAAGCAACGAAAACTATAAACTAAAACTAGATAACGGAAAAGAGACAGTTATACACGCAAATAACATAAAACTCTGCAAAATGAAGGTCGAACCAGAGAAACCCAAAGGTCGACCTAAAGCGCTAGCGACACCGCAAACGAAGGAATTGGACTCCGGATCCAATAAAAATGAATATAAACAGAAAGGGGGTGGACCTAAAAATATTCAGCCGACGACAGTACAACGGGGGGAAACAAATGAGCCCGTTGTTCTGGCAAAAAGGCCGGTAGGTCGACCGCGGAAAACAGTAAAACCTAAGACGGATGATGAAGAACCTACAGGGAGAATGTTATTGAGACCACCCCGAACATGCATTTCTAACCTCCACCAACAACCTTCTACAAGCAAACCTGACAGCTCAAGCAGTGACTCATCTCAGACGTCAAGCGACTCGTCACAAACATCGAGCGACTCGGAAGAAAGCTCAATCGAGGACGAGGAACAGTCGATCGAAGACGAAGAGCAGTCGATCGAAGACGAAGAACACTCAAGCGAAGAAGAAGAGGAACACGAAGAAACGATTGAGAACACTGGCACTCAGTCACCCGATGTTTTGGATACCGAGAAAGCAAGTACCAGCGACGGAACCTCTGTAGAGAAAGAAAATACAGGAAATAAGGACGCAATATTAGGTCAAGATACTACTCTCGACAATGCCCAAGGCATTGAGGACCAAAACACGGAAAACGTTGTTGGGGAAATGCAAAATGTTAACCAAAATGAAGAAAATGTAACTACAACTGAAGGGGAACCAACTAGTAGTGGTCCCTTAACTCCAGGTTCTGACTATGAGGACGCGCAAGGAGACGCGGTAGTACAGGACGAAGTATTTGGAGACGCAAGTAACGCGGAAGCAGTGGCCACACCGCCACAAGCTGCTCCGCCAACACCGGAACCGTCTACACCGTACAGTCTGCGACCGAGATTGAACAGCAAGCCTAATATGTACAAGTATTAAGTACTAAATTTAGGTTCTGCGGATTTAAAAAAAAAAAAAAAAAGAAAAAGGAGATTCCAGCGTATCGGAGTCAGTATAAACAAACCGTGCACAGCCATTAATGTTAGTAAAAAATAAAATAAATAAGAATAGCGCATTGTTGATTTATACCTGGATGGCAACGTCCCGTACCATGCCATGAACTTTTTGTTTAAAGCGTACAAGTTTAGATCAATCTCGGACGGTTTATGCGGGTGTATGGCCCAAGTGAAAAAAAAAAGGGAGAGTGAGATGTGGTATGCAAATAGGGCTACGGAATTTGTGGAAATTACACATTTCACAGTGAACGGGAAGCAAACGAACTACGACGCCCAATCGATAGTCGATCGACTATCGATAATCAATCAGTATTGCCAACTGAAAGCCCGAGATTCGGTTACCGGCGCTCTCGCGACGGAAACACGCAATTCTCCGGCATAAATGGTATCGATCGATGACACAACAACAACAACTACAGGTAGTGTATCCCGGCGGCAAAAATCAAATCCAAGTTCCCACGCGATCAGGTTATAGTTTCGTTTGTCACCGGACAACCAAGGAAAGTAACTTCACGCGCGTAATACAGTTCCACATTTAAACATGTTGGAAGAAAAGTTTGAAAACTTAAAAGTTTATGTTGCACCTAGCCTAAATAAATTAGCGAAATCCAAGGAAAATCAGATATATTGAGCCAAGCCCTAGAGCTATTACAGTCAGTTCCAAAAACTGAGAACCTACACTGTTGACAAGTTATCCCCAAAATTATTCCAAATCTAGAAAAGAATAAATATTTCAAATATATGCTTCTTTTAAATTGCGGAAGGCTGTAATATAGTGATGAATTTTGATCACTACTCATCGATTATTGATTATCAATCAATAGTATTTAGGCATAACTTATCAACAGTGCCAGCTATAGTTAAGCATAGGACAATAGATAATAATAGATAGACAAACAACTGGCATGGATTGGGTTTGTCCAATTCATGATTAGCAATCATTGGATGGATAAATAAATATTGGTTACAACCAATATTGATTTATCATACCAGTGATTGGAAAGCCTATTGGGCTGGGTTCCCACACAATCATTGTTACGTCACAGATCACAGAGCACATGGCGGGTCAGTATCTCTTAGAACGTGACTTGTAACTGATTAGCTGTAGCTGACTCGGCAGTACTGTCGACGTCACGAGTATTTCTACGTGGATGCAACAGATGGAAGATTTTGTGTTGCATTCAAGATTGTTTTATGAACAACTGTACCTCCATTGATTTAACATTATGGGATCCAGCCTCTGGGTGGGGGTAAAAGAGGGATTTTCCCCTCTAACCCCAGCACTCTGATCAGCCATATTGGCTCTCTTCTAATCAATCTTCAAGAGAGATAGGAGGTGTTTTCAGTTTCAACCATGCAATTAGGCTTGTTTGTACTTTGTAAGTAAATGTGAATTTTTATTAAAGTTTTATAGTCAGTACAAAGTGTCACATGCTTAATAAATAGGGAACACCTAGAAATCCTCCCATTCCTGAATTATCACGGATCAAATAGTCTCTACAATTGTGTCAAGTACAGTCTAGTAAAATCTAGACCACGCGCTCCGGCACTACAATACCAATATCACGAATTATGACGAAAAGAACATTTTGTCATGCCTTGGGTACATTTTCATGCGATGGACTTTGACCCCTTTTTTTACAAATTTACTCAATATTAACAAAAGTGTATCGTGTGACCACTCGTTTAATCCCAAATTATGTCAATACGAATTAGGACGATTTTTTTTTAAACACCTTGGGCACATTTTTACTCAATGGACTCTGATCCATTTTCTAACAATAAGCGTCAAATAGCCTATTTAGAGTAACCTATAACAATTTGGTGGTTTTGTAGTCGAGTGTCAACACACCTATTGGATCAAAATAGTACATTCATGATGTGTGAATCATGTACTGTGAATACTGTCCGCTTTGCTGACGCTATAATAATATAGCCACGTTGATGGATGAGCCTTTTTTGGTCAATTGATCCTCCCGTTTATATGGTCTTCATACTGTTTTCTTGGTTTAAGTCTGTTTTGAATAAAAGATCAGTGAATTGGTAATTAGTTATATTTATTGATGTTATACAAATAAGAAACAGTATATTTCTTTTATTAGCGCACGGGTAGTCGTAGATTTGTTCCATAACACTTTCCGAATTTAATTTTCATTTAGATTTGTATTGAGTTATTTACACAATGACTATTCACAATAGCCCGGGAACGAGGCCCTGCAATGGTATCAGGAATATTGGTTATGATTTAACATTGCCTGGTAATTGTAACGGTAACGGGAAGCTATTGCCGGGCTATTATAGAGCAGCCCTAAATTTGACAAATTATTTACGAGTATGTTGCCTTGTGCGCGTTGTACGATTTAATAAAATAAAACTTAAATGTTGCAAACATTTGTATTTGAAAATGTGATTGTAGCCTAAAAAACATGTGCCCAAGGTGTTTTAAAAAAATCGTCCTAATTCGTATAGGCCTAATTGACATAATTTGGGATTAAACAAGTGGTCACACGATACACTTTCGTTATTATTGAGTAAATGTGTGAAAATGGGTCAAAGTCCATTGTGTGAAAATGTACCCAAGGCATGACAAAATGTTCTTTTCGTCCTAATTCGTAATATTGGAACAATTTGGGACAAAACAAGTGGTCACACGATACACTTTCGTTAATATTGAGTAAATTTATGAAAAGTGGTCGAAGGGCGCATAATCTGATCAGATTTACATATGGTAAAATTTTAATTTTTTAAATTAAACTTTAGATCTTAATCTACAATAAATGTTAATTTGGCGTCCTTAATATTATATTTGAATACAGATTTATTTATTTTAGTTTTATCAACCCCTTTTAGTACACCCCCTTTTTCTCCTATAAGCAAGCAACTTTTTTGAGGGCACCTCGAGCCATTTTTTAGAGAACATTCTTCTGAGTGTTTTAGGGAAAATTCACGGCCTTATCACAAAACCCACGACTGGTAAGCTAATCCTCCCAGCACAGTGAGAAAATTTGTGAATAAAAGTCAAAGGGTGCAAAATCTGGTAAGATAATATACATATATGGTAATATATATTTTTTTTATTAAATTTTGGACTTTTATCTACAATATGTATTAATTTTGTAATCTTAGGATTAAATTTAGTTTGATATTTGAATTTTCGAATTTTTGAAAAATGCCATTTTTTCACCCCCTTCCAACCCCGTTACCGGACGAATTTTGTCATGGCACCTCGAGGCAATTTTCTTAGAATATTGATCTGAGTATACAATCCAAAATTCAGACCTCTACCACAAAACCCCTAATTGTTAGCCTTATCCGCCTAGCTATAATGTTACATACCAATAAGTCTTTAAGGACTTGACGATTTACCTGAAAATTTGTAAAATAGGAGAGAATGTTGTACTTATTGCCCCTGCAAAATTTCATAACGATCGGAACATTTTTTTTATTTTTTTTATAACCAACGATCGGATTTTGTTCAAAAACTATACAGCAACCCGCCTAGGTGGAATGTACATGTGTGAAAAATTTCAGGTCGATCAGAGTTACAGTGCGACCTGTATCAAAGCAGTAAGTGTAACAGAAAAAAAAAACAGACATTCGAGCCATGAGAGTCAAGTGGAGACGCTTGCTCAATTAGCTTTTAATATGAATGAGCCATATGAGTCTTTTTTACCACTTGAATATCACATACAGAATTTTCTTTCTGTGTTTAGTTTATTTATTTATTAGTAGTTAGTTACTATATTGGCCTACCTTAATTTGTATGTTTATTTTACATTTTGAAATTTTGTAACGGTCATAAGCATTAATTATAAGGGTGATTGTAGATAAATCGGCCAATCCACACCCACCCTCTAAGTTAATGTTTATAACCGTTACAAGGTTTTAAAAGTGAAATGCATAGGTATTCAATTTATTGTAGGCCAATATAGTAACTAACTAATAAATAAATGGGCTAAACACAGAAAGAAATTGCTGCATGTGATATTCAAGTGGTAAAAAACACTCTCGTGGCTCATTCATGTCCATACAATTTGTTCTTACACAACACACCCTTCAGATTGTCTGGATGGGTGGCCAGGGGCTGAAGCACCCTTCAGATTGTCTGGATGGGTGCTGTGCACCCCTCCATATATATTCTGAATCTTGAAAAAATCGGCATCATATAAAATAAGAGAGTTTGAGCTATCTACATTCACAAAAGCGTTCTAACTTCCAAGATTAATATCAATCTAATTACATGTTTGACAAGCCTAGCCAACCCTAGGCCAGCACAACCTTGTTCTGACACACTTCCCGCACAAATAACTAGTTTTGATTACTAAAAGCCTAATGCAGATAAACAATAGTATGATTGTCCACCTAGGCTATACAAAAATGTACGGAAATAATACACCTATTCTTTTCTTTCAATGATCTCACGCAAAACTCCTGTCACTATATAAAAACAAAAACAAAAACTGTGCAAATTTTCAATGTTCTTTTGATAATCTGTTGATTTACATGGCTGTGGATGCAGTGAAAGGTGTAAAATAACATTAGTTGTGCGCTTGTTGTAGCATGGGAAAGTTTTAATTGGATGTGAGTTGCCTAGACTTAACCAGTCCTTATACCGTCGTTATACCACCTATACCCAGGATGTACATGAATCCGGGTCTAGATATTTTACATCCTATAGTTATAAATTAAATCAACTTTGATAAAATTATTATATTTTAACAAATAATTTTGCAATGGAACTTGAAAAAGTAATGAGATCACACACATAACAAAAACTTGTAGAAATACAGCCAAATCTTACACACTCAAAAGAAATGAGATCTAAAAAAAAAGGGCCAAGCTCATCTACCCCTTTCCCCATTTGCGCATTCTTAATTCATAAACGTACAGTGTCCCGTAACAGCATCCTCGAAAAGCTTGGCAAAATAAAATTTGCATGTTATTACATTTAAATTAATTAGAAAAAGAACTGGATGAACTATTACGTTTAAATTAATAATCGCAAATTCTATTTTGCCAAGCTTTTCGAGGATGCTGTTATGGGACACTGTACGTTTATGAATTAAGAATGCGCAAATGTGGGGAAAGGGTAGATGAGCTTGGCCCCTTTTTTTAGATCTCATTTCTTTTGAGTGTGTAAGGTTTGGCTGTATTTCTACAAGTTTTTGTTATGTGTGTTACAAATTACTTTGAACTAAACAGTATACACATTCACAAATCACATTAACACCAACTGTAATTGGTTTTAGCATTTTACTGGTACAAGATTTGAGATTGCTTGTTGTTACCTCGAGCCTAGCACTTTGACAGCGGGTCATGACTGGATAGCAGGGCTGGGATGGAAGATACGCAGTTTTTCCACACCCTTTTAAACCCTATTTCAATGCAGTTTTAAAATATTTAAAAAGCCCTTTAAGCCTTACTTTTGGTCCATTTCAAACAAATACGAATTTAAAGGGCGCCAAATGAATTTCCGATGTGAAAAAAAAACAAAAGTAAATTTTGGGTCAAAAAGTCACTTCCCCAGTATTGGCCATTTAGCGACGATATATATATAATTTTTATATAGCCTATAAAAATTTTTTGGGGCAGTTCTCCCTGCCCCATTTCAAGGAAATAAAAAACTTAAACAATATTAAATATATAATTTATGGTGTTATAGGCATAATGTTTTTATAACGGGTATTAAATATATGATGAAATTTCTAACAAACTTGAACTACCCTCACTGAGGACCCCCTCAGCGGATCTGCAGCGCCCACCAGACTGGGAACGATGTGTAGGACATCTCCGTGGGGAGGTCTTGTAGGCGGTGGTGCCTGGCTCCTCCATCCTCCACCAACAGTGAGAAGAAAAATAAAAGGGGTTTTAGAAATATACGAATGGTCACAATACCGCAACACCCCTTTTTATTTCTAATAGCATTCCCATTTAATACAATGGGGACTACATATTATTAAGTTTCAATAAAAAAGGGAAAATAATTAAAAAAAGTTTGCCTTTTTGTTTGTAAATGGTACCCCTTTATTTTTTTTTTTTTTTTTTTTAAATTTTGATTCCCCCCAACAAAACCCTGATGTGATAAAAGTAGTTATGCACAATAATAGAGCATTTTGAAATAATTTAATACTCAAAAAAACAAAAAACTAAACTTCCTGAAATCAGACTCTGTGGGCCAAGCAATGTTTTACAGAAAACCTGTGTCTAAAAACTAAAATAATTAACGTGAAGTTCCCTTTTAGTAAATTTCAAACTAATTTTGAGGTAAGGAAAGCTACCGGCAAAATATTGTTTTCCAAAGGGTGACTGTCAAATTGTAAAAGTGAATTTTTTACTACCAGTAAGGAAATGGGGGATTAAATTTACCCCAAAGTTAGTTCCCCCCCCCCCCCCCCCCCCTCCGCCAGGTTCCTACCCCACTGGTAGAATACTGTATGCCTTTGTAGTCATATCATTTTTTGAAGAAACATTTTTGATAGAAGTGGCATAAAAGGTATTTCAAATCTTTCTAAAAGATGTTTACTAGTTGTTTCTTGCCGTGTAGGCTTAACCCTGGCAAGTGTGGTGTGTGTGTGTGTGTGTGTGTGTGTAACACTAGCCTACTCTTTTTGAATTCAATAAAAAATTGTATTAGATCCCCCAGGGGAAAATTTAGACACTTTCTTTAACAACTCACAACTTCTAGACAAGTTTAAAGAGAAAGAAGCTGATTTTTTTTTGCGGAGCCCTAAATATAAATACCTAGTAAAAATGCAACCCCCTTGAAAAACTGATATTTTTTTTAACATGTATAATTTTAAAAAAAAACTATCACGAGCGCCCCGGGGAACGGCCACATCCGTTCACTTTTTGACAAATATAACAACTTAAAAAAATCCCTTTTAAAAAATTAATCTAGGTCTTTAAATACGCGGTGTTGACCATTTTGGGCAGACGATAGAGGGTACGTCCCCAGGCGGTGCAATAGGCAGCAGCAAAAAAATACTGTAGGGGGGAAATTTTAAAACAATTTCCCTTTATCTAAAAATTTTCCCCTTTGACAAGGAACAGGGGTAGAAACAAATAGAGAAGCACAAAAAATGCCAAGTATGATGCTTTTGAAAAGTAGGCTTATCATTTTTTAAAAACACAGCTTGCCCAAAAAACAAAAAATAAAAAAAAAAACCAAACAAGCACAATCAAATTGGATTACTCAGGGAATATTAAAACTCTAAAAAAGCTTAAAACATATGCAAGATGTTTAAATAAAATAAGAAAAACTAAACCCCAAATCTTATTAGAAAAATAAAAAGCGAAGGAAAGTAAAAAATCCGCAAAGGCAAGAGCAGTACAAAAGTTTGTTTAAAAATCTGAAAATAAAATGAAGGCATTGGGCAGACAGTAAACAATGAAAGGGGTAAAAAATCTACCATAAAAGTCTAATATTTCACCCATATCCCATAATAGCAAAATCCACACTGACCCAAGTGATTTTGCAAACACATTTAAATGACTACTACTCTTAGTCGCAGAGATGGTTTTTATAATGAGTTAAAAAATTTTTGGAAACCAATATTATTCCCAAGTATCTAGACCAGAAAGGGCGCTTTTTTTTGTTAAGAACAGAGGTAAAAATAAAATAATATCGGAATTAAAAGAAGAGATCATTGGCTACGATGAAATTTCCATTCTTGAAAAGGGAATGCGTAGTCAATACTAACTTGCTAGTTCATTTTTAAAACCCATTTATGGTATAATTTCCAGAAAAAAAAATTTGCTAAAATAATGCCCATTCCTAAAAAATTTTGGGAATGTAGGGAAACTTTGAAATTTCTTTGCCCGTTTTTCTCAAAATTTTGAAAGGCCTTTAACGGAGAATTTTATAATTTAACATGGAACTGATTAAACAAAACATGGTTTGGGAAAAAAGGTAACAAAAAACCCCCCAAGCCAATTTAAAAAAACCCAAAAAGCAGGACAATAAAAAACAAAAAATGGGTATTATATTTATTTAGACATTTTTTGGGGAAAACCAACCAGCCATAAAAAAATTAAATTTGTACGGCATTAGGGGGGTACACAAAGGGTTTTGTCAACCATAAAATAAAAAATATTAATCAAACAAAAAACGGGCATCAAAAAAAAATTTATAAATCTAGAATTAAGGTATGGGATGGGGTACCACGGGGTTTCCGTAAATGGCCAGTTTTTTAATTGACTTCAATTTTCCCCCAAAATTTAAAGGGGGGGGCCCCTCCTTTAGACACCCTCAAGCTGTTAATACGACAAAGGCCTTGAGGTTGATACTTTTGTTAAAACAAAAAAATGTAGTGAAAAAAATTTTGAAAGAAATTTTGTTTTTAAAAAGTCAACTCTAGTAAAAAAAACATAATGGTCTTCACCCCAGGTCATAAAGCAGTAGGTAGTTGAGATTTTTATAGGAGAACACGGATGGAGCAGGTAAGGGTAACAAAAATTTTAAGGTTATAATAGATGAAAACCTTACAGGGAAAGACCACGTGGTCATTGCAAAAAAGATCAGTTCGGGTATTCGTTAAAAAAATAAAACAATACTGCAACATGATTTACTAAAAATCTGCATACCATGCATTTATGAATATATATAAACTATGGCATACTCATCTGGGAAAATAGCAGCAAGAAAAACCTCTAAAAAATTTTAGGCTTAAAAAGAAAGCAAACGGTATATTAAACCTTAAAACAACCGACTATGTAAAAAAATTTTTTAGATATCCTACTGTCCCATCCAAATACATTTATGAAACAAATATAGTGTGTGAACACCATCAGGGACACTTTTTTTAAAAACTTGATACTCACAGTTAATACAAGAAAAAAGGAAACCTAATATAAAAATACAAAAATTTAAAGTTTTATAGATAAAGCTCCTGTTTATGCAAAAAAAAATGCTATTCAACTCCCCGCCAGATGAAATAAAAAATTGTCAAAAACCTGGTAATTTTTAAAAGAAAATTGAGAAGTTACCTAATAGAAAAATTTTTGTAAAATATAGTGACTTAAGAAAGCAGTTTAGCATGAGCATCCCCTGTGCTATGTAGTAAATAGAAAATAAGATGTTGAAATTGAAAAATACATAAAAGTAGGAAACATTTAGGCATATTGCTGCCAAAAAAGGGGGAATTTACTAATGTTAATGGATTATTTAAGTAGGACAAGTAAAAAATGCCTACAGATGTATATAGTTGTATATAATCCCAAAGTTTATACCTAGCCTGTAAGATAATAAGTTATCTCTTGAAAAATTGAAAATGCCTTGTTTTCGATGCCCCCAATTGTTACGGCTCCCAATGAATCTAACAGTGCAAATAAAATACAAATACAAATACAAGAAATACCCAATCAGATAAAAGATCCCGTTTAAAAATGAGGGAGGTACCCCCGCACCCGGTGAAAAAGGCACAAGATAAACATACATACATAAACCTTCAGATACAAAAATACATATTTTTTGTTGTGTCCAGGGTGTTTATTTTAATCTTTTATAGTTTACAAAAAAAATAGTCCTCATTATTCAAGTATGAAATTAATACTGTACCCAGAAAATTTTTTAAGAACTTCAAATGAAAAGCAAAAAAAAAACAGCAAATAAGTCTTAAAACTTCTTTTACTCCTGGGTTTTTCTGCCCTAGAGTGTCTTGTACCCGAAAACTGTAGATCTTTAAAATAAAATACCTGGTAGGGCCTACAGGTATTTTTCAATTATTTTTTAAATTTATATTTTCTGCCTAGATTGTTTTTTTTTGCCCCCCAGGTGGAAATTGCAACTTGAGTTAGGTGTCCGTATATTTCTGTGATCAGTTTTTGAAATGAAAAAATTTTTAAAAAATTATATATCTGATAAATTATTTTAGAGTCAAAACTTTGACTAAATTTTTTTTTCAAGTTTGAACACAAGAAGAGGTTTAAACACAAAATGAGATTCGCGTTCGGTGGTTTTTTCGCGAAAGATTTATTACTCCCTGATTTGCTGTTCCTGATTTTTTGGGAAACCTCATTTCGTTTGAGTGGGATCGTCTAATAAATCAGTTTTTTTTTTTTCATTTTTCTTTTTAATGTTTTTTTTTTTTCTTCTTTCTTTCTTTTTTTCTTTCTTTCTTTCTTCTTTTTTTCTTTTCTTTTTCTTTTTTTTTTTTTTTCTTTTTCTCCCTTTTTTTTTTTTTCTTTTATTTACACCCTTTTTTTTATTTGATTCATTTTTAAATGATATAATATATATTTTTTATTGTTTCCAAAATTGTTGTGTTTAAATGCATTTTGTTAATGTACTATTTCAAATATCTACGAAAATTAGTTTATTGTTGTTTTTTGCTCTAGAATTAGATTTTTTAGTTTTCTCCTTGTAAATAGTTTTTTTAATGAAAAGGTAGACGTTAAATAAAAAAATAAAAAAATACAAAATTTATAGAAACAACTTTAGTTTCAAAAACCTAGTACTAACATAAAATTTTTACAATTTCAAATGGGCCCTTTCCCCCCGGGAGAACCCCTCACTCCCCCCGACCCAATTAGCCCCCCCCAAAACACAATCTAAAATTTCCCCCAAAGACCCCCTAGCTACAACATCCCCAGAAAAGTCATTTCCCCTCCCAACCCCTTTCAGGCCCGAATTTTAAATTTTTGAAAAAAAGGTAATTTTAAGCAAAAAGTTCAAGTTTTTCATTTTTTCAAGAATTTTAGTATTATTTTTATATTTTTTTAAACCGAATTTTAAAGAAAAATTTGGGAAATTTTTGGAATTTTAATAAAGCTTTATTTTAGGTAAAAATTCAAAAATTTAAAAAAAATTTCCCAAAAAATAGATTTTTTCCCAGATTTTTTTTTCATATTTGAAATTTTTTTAACTCAAATAATAGCAAACTAGAGATTTATGGATGAGCGTAGCGAGCGAAACGAAGATTCCATTTTTACTACATGGAGAAAAAAATCCGGAAGTTTTTTTTTCTTTTTTTTTGTATTTTTGTGTGTCTGAACACGATTCCCGGGAAACCGATACTCCGATTGTGATGAAAAATTTTTTGGAGGCCTTTGAAATCTCTGAACTTAGAATGCCAAGTTTTGAGCGCAATCGGAAATTTTTTTCAAAAAAACGCAATTTAAGATTTTTTTCGAATTTTAAAAAAAATTTTTTCGACTTAAACTCCCACATGCTTATCCGATTTTAATGATTTTTTCACAGAACCTTAATTTTTTGAATTAAGATATTTGTAAAATTTGAGCGTAAACAAAAAAAAATTTTTCTGAAAATCGAAATTTTACGAGTTTTTCTTTTTTAAACAATTCTTGACTTTTTAACACCTACAGCTTATCCTATTGTAAAGATTTTTTCACAGAAACCCCTTTTTGTATGAATTAATAGATAAGTGTTAAATTTTAGCGCAATCGAGAAATTATTTTTTTTTAAAAATCGCAATTTTTCTATTTTTTTTTTTTTTTTAACAATTACAATTAATTTTTAAAAAAATTAAAATTAAAGTTAATTTTTTTTTTAATTAATTAAATTTTTAAAAAATTAATATTTTAATTTAATTTTAATTTTTAAAAAATTTAACTTAGTAAGATTTTTTTAAGAACAACAGAAAATCCGCATAAAACGCAGCTCAATGCACCCAAATTTCGCTCATCCAAAACGCGGGGGGACTTAAGGTTTTCCTAGTTAAATTTCCGGGGGAAAACCCCTTTTTTCTCCCTTTTTTGCCATTTTTTTAGATTTTTATTTTCAATCTTTCTTAAAAATTCACTTTTGGTCTTTTGGAATGTGGGAAAAAAATAATTTTTTATTTTTTATTTTTCCAAAAAAAAAAAAAAAAAAAAAAGGGTCAAATTAAAAAAACATTTTTTACCCCAAAAAAAATTGAAAAAAAATATGGGTCCCTATGGCGCGGTTGGGCCGGAAAGGGCTAACAGTCTTACCAAGAAAAAACCCTACCCACCTGATCTTTTCCTATTACAGATGTCCCTCCCCCCCCTTTTCCCCCTTTAAACCCCCCTGTAAGCCTTTAAATTTAAGTAGTAGTAAAATACCTATCAAAAAAGTGAATCACCCTTAAAATTTTCTTCATTTAAATTTTTTTTATTTTAGTGTTGTAAGCTTGCCAAACTTGAAATTTGTAGGTACACATTTAAGTTAAAGGTCCCCCGCCTACGAGTATTTGGCTCTGGGGCCCAAAGAAATTGTTGTTATGTACCAAAAAAATTTTTTTTTTTTTTTCTATTTATAACTTCCTTCCCCCTAAGCTTCACCCCAACCCCCAACATTTCATGACACTTATTACCCTCTTACATTCCCCCTTTTCATCCCCTCCCACCGCCCCGCCTAACCTTCCCCCTAAACCTTCTTGCCGCCAGGAACCTTCTCACCCCCAAAACCTCCCCCAGCGGCCCATACGGATCCCCTGCCGCCCCCCCATAGGCCCATCCAGGAAAGGGGCTAACCACCCCTGTTACCTTGTTATAATTTTTCATCAATTAGGTGCCCGTTAGGGCGCCGCAGCCAAGCCCGGGGCGCTACACACTCAAGCCCTTATACACCCAAACAGAGTTGGGGTGATTTTTGAGGGTTACCCCCCCGTCATGTAACGTGATGTGAACTTGAAAAATATCACAAACGAGGGGTTTTGGTACCTGACAAAAAAAATGCCAAAATTTTTGGGGTCGACCATTTTCCCCTTTGGTGAAAAAAAAGTCTTTAAACATGCTCAAAATACTTTAAGGATGTTTGTACGCTAGCTACTGCTACTGTAACATCTAATACGGGCCCGCGATTCTGACCAGAGGGGGACTACAATGTTCTATTTTTCATGGACATTTAAGGTTATAGAAAAAAGCTCTTTTGAAAAAAAAAGTGGAAAAAATTTGTTTAAGGCTTCCCCAAAAAAGGTTTTAAAATAAACCTTAAAATAGGAACAATCAACAAGTAAAAACCCTAGTATTTACACTTGTTGACGGTATAAACAGAGTTTGCGGGAAAGTGCGTACGTAAACAAATAGCGGACATTTAAAATTTTTTTTTTTTGTGTGGAACGAGAAAAGGGTCATTATACCTTTTAAAACAAATCAGAAACCCTCCCTGGGGCCCAGGCCCAGATGTGGAAAAATTTTTTAATGCAAAAGTGTGGTCTAAAGTTCATTGGCTATAGGACTAGTAAAATTATACTTACATTACTGTTTGACAAACCCAGCCAACCCCATGCCAGCACAACATTTTTTTGATATGAAATTTCCAACTGTTGTTTAATAATTGCAACAATCAACATTTTATACAAAAATTGTCTTTCGATTGGGGCCCCGTTTTTGAAGGCATGCCATCTAGAATAAATAAGAACTTTTCGACTCTTTGCTATACGCAAATTTTTAAAGTGTTTGGATTTCGGATACCTTTCAATGGCTAGACCCGCAGCGGTGGTCCACTCGGTACAATTAGAAGCCCTCTTAAAAGACAGTTTTTAAGTTTAACAAAAGGACATTGTGGCAAATAGTTTTCCCAAAATTGCCCCAGGTTGACAGGTAAGCATACTAGCCTTTAACACCAAATGATTACTAAATTCCTTATGCAATCACTTCGTATTGTTTCTTTTGTTTAATCCCATGCTGCACAAGCTAAAACCATATCAAACAATCCAGTAAAATACTTTATTGCTTTAAAAAAAGCATAAATTAAAACACCAAATCGCCATCTTGAAATGGGCCGGTTGAGTCTTCAATTTGCTACGCTCGCGCCTGTGCGGAGGTATAGGAGACTGCTAATCTAGCCTACTATAGGGGTTTTAATTAATATCAATGCTTTCAACTCAAAACCCCCATGACGTTTTCCACGATACCGTTCAAGAATACCAATTCCTTCGAAAACGAAAACGACTTCGTTTTCAAATTGCGTTTTCAACCATCTCCCACGAACTCAAGAATTGGGGTCCAGTCCTTATACCGTCGTTATACCAGGGTTTTATACCACTATCCCCAGGATGTACATGAATCCGGGTCTAGATATTTTACATCCTATATTGTTACTGCTAATACCATAGAATTTAAATCAATTTTGATAAAAATATTATTTTTTAGCAAATAATTTTGTAATGGAATTTGAAAAAGTAATGAGATCACACACATAACAAAACTTGTAGAAATACAGGCAAACCTTACACACTCAAAGGAATGAATCTAAAAAGGGCCAAGCTCATCTACCCTTCCACAAAAAAGTACAGTGTCCCATAACAGCATCCTCGAAAAGCTTGGCAAAATAGAATTTGCATGTTATTACGTTTAAATTATTAGAAAAAAAGAACTTGGATAAACTATTACGTTAAATTAATAATCGCAAATTCTATTTTGCCAAGCTTTTCGAGGATGCTGTTATGGGACACTGTACGTTTATGTGGAAGGGTAGATGAGCTTGGCCCTTTTTTAGATTTCATTCCTTTTGAGTGTGTAAGGTTTGGCTGAATTTCTACAAGTTTTTGTTATGTGTGTTTCATTACTCTTGAACTCCATAAGTAGCTTCTAGTTGTAGGTTTGTGGCTGAGAAATTACTGGCCGCCATTTTGCTAGCAGGCGAAGTAGGCATCGTAGTGTACACTCTCGTCTGTGTCTGCTACTGCTAGCCTGCAAGCTTTGGTCGTCTGCTACTGACGTCACCACAGGTATAGTGGACTAGCGTGAAAATGAAGTGACGTCACCACGAGGCTATAGTGGCAACGCACCCTTTGGACATGTAACCCACGGTTCGACTGTACATTCCTCAGCGGGGCGGGGGAAGGGGGAGGACGACAACGACTCCCGGTCTAATATGCAGATTTATAAGTTCTGCAACCATCACACACTAGTTGCTGTGACAAGTACAGTTGTCACTCGTTTAGTAGGCCTAGGCCTACTTAAATCAACGGATGGCATTTTTTCATTTTCACATAAACTTGTTGCGAACGGAAAATGGGTGATAAGGATAGCACAACAGTCTGAAGACCATAGATACTACTATACCCTACACGATGATGGTCTTGATATTTTTCAACAACCTCCCCACAGAAATAAAGGAAATTCATCAACCTGTCAAACTACTGAATGCAATCAAATAAAATCATAATATCTACAGTATTACGGGGTATTCTATAATACAAATGGTTTCTCAAAGTGGCAGGATTAAAAATTATCCAATTAGGTCTACCTACTACACTAGGCCGCTTCACAAACGCTTTTTTAGTCGCGTTGATGGATGAGCTTTTTTTGTAAGTTTGTAGTATGCATGGGATCTCTTTACTTTTTCAAATCTCTTAGCAAAACCTATTTTTGTTAATTTGGTTAATTTTTGTAGCATTAATTACTATGGTAATACCAATAAATAGAATGTAAAATATCTCGAGGCCAGAAAACTTGCTTTTTGTACGCGTTGTAGGTGATTGTTGTCAAGTTTTTATAGTTAGACCTATTGTAGGCCTATACACATCAAAAAAATTTATTTTAAAACCTTTATTTCTATTATTATATCTATCTTTAGTTCTTCTTCTAAAGGCACTACATCACCATTACCTTACTGTGACATGACATGACATGTAAAATATGAACCCACCCGTTTGGTCAGAATCGGCCCAAATGTCACGAAACTATCGCATTAAAAATCGGGAAAAAACGTAAAAGTACGATATTCATGACAAATATTTTTTCTTTGATTGTACCCAAAAACGTAGCAGGTCTAAGGGTCCCCTCCCTTAGCAGGAAAAACAAGGTTAACACAAAAAGGGAGGAGGTTTATTCGTAAAGATCTCATAAATTATGCCGTTTGCCGGTAGATCTATTTGGCCCGGAATACGTTGGTAAACCACGCGGGTTCAAGCAACGGTCCGGGATAGATTTGGTTATTTCTGGATCATTTTCATGTATTTCTGAATACAGATTCATATTTTTGATATGCATACAATACTATGGAAATCAATAGGAAAGTACAAAATACGAAGTAATGATTCAAGTGTTTTACTCAATCTCGCGAGCAGATTTGGGTGAACCTAGGCGTGCAAGATTCGATACCCCTTGTCACTGCATTAAAAGATGATTTGATAAAAATGATTTGTTCATAAATAAATGCCATTGTTCGTTAAATTAAATTGACATTCGTCAGCCTACTTTAAATGTATTTCTTGTTGATTGTGGCGTTAAAAAGTGAGGATTTTGCTCAAAATATTAACTGCACCCTGAGAATTTGGTGCCGGACTGTTTAAATTTAGGGCCTACATCTCAATCTGTTCAGCCGTTCTGCAGGGGGTGAGGGGGTGGGGGGGGGCGAACTCATTCACTCTTCATTCCTCACCAGACAAAAACAGATCTTGTGCCATTTGACTGGAATGGTAAGACTCAGTCGCTCAAGCATTGTCTATTTGGTACAATTCAAAGCTCTTTTACTTTATTATAGTTTTAGAGAATTGAATGCTGTACCAAAATCTCCTGTGCTGTAACTATTGTAAGCGGTCTAACATTATTTTCAGTTTTTTTAAAAAAATATGAAGGCACATTATTGCTACTTTTACAAAAATTATTTTCTTATGTATCAAGTATTTACTTGAAAGGGTTTGAAATATGAGCGTACACACTCTTTTACCAAGAGATTCAGATTTCTCAATTCAGTTTTAGTCCCGATTATATATGAAATTTAACATGCCCGTAAATAAAAGTGAATACACCGTCATTTCATACACTTTTCCGAATTACTCACAGTTTTTTTTGTACGGAATTTAGAATCTGTCGAAATGGTGAAAAATACACAAATAAGTCTGAATATTTGTGATGTTTTCCGGTAAATTATCGCAGGGGAGATGTCCCTCAAAATAGTTATTTAAGATAACTGCATAAAATGAAACGCGACGTCAAAAATAAAAAATCAGTCCTGATAAAATGTAGTCACGATGAAAATAGGTGTATTAACTAAAACGCTCACTCTCCCTCAACCACAACACAACAAAAACTAAATAATAGTTTATATTATTAATTACACCCACTTCCTGGCATTTGTTTTACATGAATCTTCCAGAACGTTCCTGTGTCACGTCGCAACTATGCACTAAACTCCATGCTTTAAATCTTGGCGCGTCCACCAAAATGAGAGCTGAAAGATGTGGTTGGCCACGCGAATGACGTCAGGGCAAAGTTAGTAGACGAGTCGCCGAAGTCGTCTGGATTAGATCGCACTGGGCTCCACTCCAAGAGAGGACCAGGGAGCCTGGCCGGTCGGAGGAATTATGTCCGTGCATCAAGAGCGTCGAGACGAGAACCGGTACTAGTTGTGCACATCCAGGACTAGTTGTGCACTACAGGACTAGTTGTTAACATACATGACTAATTGTGCACATCCAGGACTAGTTGTGAACATAACAGGACTAATTGTGCACATCCAGGACTAGTTGTGAACATACAAGGACTAGTGTGTACATACCGGACTAGTTGTGCACATCCAGGACTAGATGTGCACATCCAGGACTAGTTGTGTACATCCCGGACTAGATGTGCACATCCATTACTAGTTGTGCACATCCAGGACTAGTTGTGAACATACAGGACTAGTTTGTGTACATCCCGAACTAATAGGCGACGTGCCTAGGACTATTGTGTACAGCCCGACTAAAGGAAATCATCTTAGGACTAGTTGTGTACATCCCGGACTAGTTGTGCACATCCAGGACCAGACTAGACGTTTGGGCCATCCATGACCAACTACATCCTTGGGAACATCCAGTGACTAATTGTGTACGATCCCGGGCTAATAGGAAACTCCTAGGACTAGTTGTGTACATCCGAGGACGCTAGTTGTGCAAATCCTAGGACTCAGTTGTGTAACATCCGGAAGGCTAGTTTGGACAATCCAGGACTATACTAGTTTGTGTAACATCCAGGACTAAATGTAACTTACAAGGACTAGTTGTGGATCATACATGACTAGTTGTTTACATGCCGACTAGTTGTGGACATCCAGGTCTAGTTG